>VWZY01000518.1:335781-357333 GCA_013399075.1 Chloroceryle aenea
AAAAAAAAAAACAACACCCCCCCCCCCCCCCCCCAAAAAAAAACCCAAACAAATGAAGCAAGCAAAACCAAAACCAGTACAACCCTTCCCACATTACATTAATTAAGTAGAACTATTTTCTTAAAAATACTTTCAGTAACTCTCTGCTTTAGTTACACAGGGGATTCAGGTGAGGGGGAGAGCATGGAAGTATGACACTCCCACTGAGTTTCAAAGTGTTAAAATGGATAGTTAAGGCAACTTCCACATTTGCTCAGCACAATGTCCAGGAATGCCAAGAGAACCTCTGCCCTCTTAGGAAAATAACACACTGAACTTTAATTCTCCTGTGATCCATAGTAAAAGTTCACACTTTCAACCAGCAGTCAAGTGGCTTTAATTCGATTTAGTTTAATTCCCTTTAAAGGAAAATTAAACAAAATCAAATGAAGGCCATTTTTAATTCTGAACGAGTGTGTGTGCACACATCAGTTTAATACAGTTTACATAATCCACTCGAAACCCACCTTGTTACTTAATGCAGATCAACTTTCCTGTGTGCTCCTGCCTAAACAAGCCCTTAGAGATAACATTATCCATCCTCAAGGAACAGCCCCATTTCATTATTGACACCTAACTCTAGAGAGAGCTACTCTGGAAGGGACAATGTAGTTGCACACAATTTATATGTCTGTCACAGAGAGAACAATGCTCTGTATACAACTACAATAGCAATTAATATACTGGGGGTTGTTGTTCCATTAGTCACTAATTACACAGTAGACCGGTAACATAGAAGCCTTGTTCCTGGCAAAGAAACCATAGCTCCAAAACTATTGAATAGATAATTCAGAGCGTGCCCTTTGTTTCCCCAGGGATACTCTGCACCTTTGCCATCAGTTAGCTGAAAACACCACCGATGATACAGATCCAGAGCTGTGTACTGCAGACCACCGTTTAAGAAATTCTGAATTATGGTATTTGCATGAGACAACTCAAGGTGAGTTCAGTGACTGAACAGAATTGCTTCCAGTCTTTGTCACAACATATAAGAAGAATAGTTTGTCACTGAAGATTTTTGCTTCCTCTTACAAAATAAAGGAGAAGAGTGGCAACCTCCCTCCTGCATTGTCTCATCAGGCTATTGCAAACAGAAGAAAATGCCAACTCTAGTTGAGGGTGGTTTTGAAGGACCCTTGTTTTGTTAAAGCATCTTGAAAAAGAAAAAAAAAGGTAAGAGATGAGGGAAAAGAGAATGGACCTTAGTAAAGCTTTTAAAAGGATGTTGCAATTATCTCCAATGCATTTGGTAAGCCACTGACATGACCCTGGCCAGCCAGGGAAGAGGCATCAATAGGCCCAGCTCCACAGCTTTCCTTATGATCCTCTCCTCGCATTCTTTTTCTCCACTGCTGACTACATGGACCCACTCTATGTTCCTAGAGTGGAACACATGACCTGGGCTCTCCTGTCATCCTTCAAGTCCACAGCTCCAAGATTGCTGCAGGTTATAAATGCTTGACGAGAGCCATAAAGCCATGACAGAGGAGCAAACCACGAGAAGTAACTGTCCTTGCTATTCTTCTGGCCATAACAAGTTAGAACAGAAGGGCAATTGTCTCACCTTTAGCCCAAGCCAAAGCAATGACCCAGGGTTTGAGGACCTTTGAAAAATGCCAGTTTACAAAAGTGACAATTTCCAATCAGCTTCTCTAATTAGCATTCAGTGGAAACTTTTTGCCTTTCACCAATGACAGATCTTTCCAGGGAGAAATCTCCCTCTCGATATGAGAAAAGGGATAGAGACTGTTACAGAGACAGCAATACATGTTTTTTTTAATGACAGCCTACCTTTCCAGAAGATCCTCACCGGAACAAGTCAATGAACAATTTGATTTCATTGTTTGGAATCCTAACTTTTGAAATTAAAACCTAGTCAATTCATCTTTAATCCAGCTTTGTTGATCATGAGCCAACAATTCCGGGAAAGCAAAATGCCTCTCCTTCCCTCCCCTTTTCTTTGTTGTTCCTACAAATAGAGGTAGGAAAGACATACTTTATGCTTTCACGAACACTTATACAGCTGAAATCACATATGCCTTTTTTTTTTTTTTTAAACACATAGGTCAGGAAAGTCCAGCTGACTTCAATTTCAATATAAAAATGCTAACTCATCCCCAAAACTGACCAGTTCTTTGTTCTTTATGATGAGTATCAAGGAAAACAAAGGTTGGTTTCACAATGAAAATTCAATCACATCTTTAACTATTCCCAGACTATCACTCTGTTCCACAAGGTACAAGTGAGGATAAGTGACAAGACAGATCGAATGATCCAATACGTTTAACTTCCCCAAGTCTTTATGGCAAAGACTTTGTCTCAGCTTAAATCAGTGTAGTACCACTATTATCTGTTGAGAGCTAGAGAAACATTGAGAAAAGAAAGCCTGGATGAGCTGAACCTCCCTTCTAGAAGGAAGACTTTATACCAAACAGTAATAAAAAAGGCAGAGAGAAGACTGGGACCCATCACACAGAGACCATTTTTTATGCATGGGGGAAGATGGGGCTGGAACTTTCTTTGTCTTCATTTTCATTGCACAGGAAGGTAAGCCAAGGCATAAACTGATTAATGGACTGACTTAAAGAAAGCCTGTGGCAAAGGCAGGAATTAAGCTCAGTTCCCCTGAGGATCAGTCCAGTATCTTAACAAACCCATATCTTTCTGTTCTGAAATACTGCAGCTTTCCTTTGTAATTAAACGACATGGATTTGAAGGGGCTGATTTTAACTGTCATTGTACTGAAAGAACTTGCACTGGACAAGTGGGGAGGAATTGCCTTGCCAACCTAAAAAGGCTTTTCCCTTACTTAATTCCAGGCTTCTAAGCTTTCAGAAATAGAAAATATTGCATAAGCAACAGTACTGAACAATTTTGAAGACATACTGAAAGAGCTTTTTATACTCTCCCTTCTTAATAGCTGGTGCTTTACTGTAGACAGTATATGGTTACAGAATAATGTGTATAGGTTTAATGTCTGGTATGATATTATCCAAGGTGAAGATATTGAAAATTCAATTAAAATATAGTTTAGGATATTGGCTTATTTTAATTTCCAGCCTCCTTTGCCTCCCATCCACCTCCTTTGCATCCAGGAGCTCTTCCTAAGATGTGAAGCTAAAAGTTACATGCTGAATCTTTTCTCCTGTGACTCAATCTGAAGTTCTTTGTACTTCTTCAGTATCCAAAACCTCTTAAAATTCTCCAAAATTCCTATGCTGCTTTAACAGAAGAGGACAGTGAAATGCTGAGACAGGAGTAGTTCCTATCAAAGACAAAACTAGATAGGGATCCCAAAGTTTCATCTCTTGGCACCAAGCAGTGGGTCACTCTCGCTTACTAGAGTAATGAATTGGATTCTCTCAGAAGAGCTCCAACCACTGAGAAGAATTTTTCTTGATTCTTCCTAAAATATATGGGAGAATACACTATAAGGTTAGTAGCTTGGGTTACTTGGTAAACTGAAGTGTCAAGCCTCACTGCACATGACAATACCTCCTCCAGACAAGCACTTCTAGGACAGAAGAGAGATCCTTGTTCCATTTTCTCTCTCAGACAACGCTTAGGAGAACCTGGTCCTGGAAACTGAACATGAATCGGCTTGTGTCAGATTAGAGAAAACATATACCTGAAGTGTTTATGTGGCCTGTCTAAATCTTATCCTGAGTACAGCAGTGGCAGGTGTTACCCTTGTCATAAGAAATATTATCACTAACCTACTTGCTTCCAAAACTCCAACTCCCCAAATTTTATTATAACAAATTTTATATCTAAAACATTACACATATGGTGCTCCTTTATTTCAGTGGGACTACACAGTTTCCATAATAAGTGGAAAGTAGCACAATGGATTCCAGGACAGTTCATAATCAAACCTACCCTATATGTAGGTATATGCAGATGTGAAGATTTAAAGTTAAGTCACCAGTCTCAGGTAAACTGACAGGCAGTCTCTTCAAGGCATCAGAAGAGTCACTGCTCTGTTTATAACTTTCACAAGACCCATACAACCACCTAGAAGTTGATTGCATTCCTGTTTTGCAGAGAGTGTAGCGAGTCTCATAATTAAGCAATGAAAGAGACTAACAAAAAAAACAAATGCCCACCAGTTCTTGGCATAGCACACAGTCCCATCTCTCAGCATTGCATGCAAAGGGACCACTAGTCCTTGCATTTGGGTCTATATGAATCACAGTGAGTTCAGGTAACCACCCATCTAGAAACAAATGAGCTATTTCTGCCCTTCTGGTTTTAATAAGCCCCCCTGCACACCAGCACGAGCATTCACCTTTCTCAGTAACTGCCGTCACACTGTTGGCTGGTGAAGTAGCAAGTGAGTATCTCTGACTCTTGCTAACTATGTCAGAGATTTGATGACTTCTAGTGCTTATACCTGACTAGCATGGAGGTCTTGGGCAAGGTGCACCTGCAATGACTCTGTGGCAGATGAAGGAAAGATGCACACCTCTCCTGTAAGATGAAGGACCCAAAGGGGAACTTCCTTCTCCAGTGATGCTGTCCTCTTGCAACACACATGTTGAAGTCTGCCTGGTTGTAGATGTACTGGGAAGCTAAGTGGCAGTAAATGAGAAAGCTGGCATGTTAATACCAGATAATAACAGGAAAAAAGTCTACTCTGCATTTTCCTTTGGAGGATGTTGCCCTGTGTGCAACCTCCCAAGACAAGGTCTTTCCACAGGGGATAGCTGTGTGTGCCCTGCTTCCCACACTTTGCTGTGGATTTAAATTTGCAGGCATCACTGCTAGGTGAGTGCCATCTGAATTGACAAACTGGGATTTCTGCTGCGCACTTCACACTTAATGCAGCCCTGCCTAGGCTTTGAAGGCAACGGCTTGTTGCCTTGGGGTCTGAAACTAACAAAGCTGAGCAGAACAAGCCCAGGGCTCCCGTCGGATTGCTCGATCAAAGACAATATTAAACAGCACTGTTTTCATAACTACTATTCTGGGGCACTTGGATAGCAAGACAAAGGAGATGAAGTTAATTTCTGTTATCATAGCCTGGTGCAGCTGCAAGGGCCCTGGGAGAAGCCATCTCCTCTTGATGGCTTATGCAGCTGGTGTCTTTGCAGAAGCTCCCATTAAGCAAACAGTGCTTCAAAAGCTTTTCAGATGCATTTCCATTCCCTCCTCTCCACACTGCTTTTCAAATGCGCCCTTATTCCTTCCTCCAGACATCTTCCCCACATCTCATTACAGACACCGGGGAGCCTTAACCTCTTTCCTGCACCACCCAACAATTTGCTTCACCTTTTCTGTCACTAGCACTGCCCACTGCACTTTCAGTGTTCAAGGGGATTTTTACTAGGGAGGTCTTGCACTTGGCATAGGAGCACTGTGCAAGGGAACCAGACAGAGAGTGAGTACTCCAGGTACTGTTCTGCCACCAGTTTAGCTCGCATTAGACAAGTACCTTAACCTTTGGTTTATAGCTGGTTGGTATTTTCTAGTTGCTGGCAGATGACTGTAATATGTACTTTTTTTTATAACCTTAGATGTGACTGATGATGGAAATCACTGAGCAGTATTGCAGGAGGAAGTGGAAGCTATCTCCTGATGAAGAGCACTGCTTACAATATTTGAGGCAATGTTAAGATGCCTTTTTTTATAAACCATCGTGGGAATGGCCAGCAGATCACCTTTCGACTGGTTGCTTGTCTGCAGCAGTGTTGGCCCAGGACTGCCATGGATATCTTGGGGTCCATTTTTAAATCCTTACTGTTTATCCACAGCTGAGCATAGACACCATTTATGGAAAAGCAGGAACATGCTTGCACCCACGGATTAGTTGCAGTAAGGAAAAGGAGAATGAGAAAAGTGTGTGACCATGAAAAACTTTGAAAAGAGATCACTAAAAAGGAGGAAAGACTTCCAGAGAGCTTGGTTTAAAGTTTCCCTCTTCATACCACATTTTTTCTCTGGCATTGGTCATGTAAAGGCAAAAAACAGTGTTTACCAAATTGGGAACTGGGCATGGAAATCATACACTTCTTGAGAAGAGCCAGTACACCAGAAACTCATCTTCATCAATGGACAGAACAATTTGTATTTTTATCTTCTCAAACCTGGAACATACCTCGGGTCTCTAAGCTCTAAGATGATGTTTCTAGCAGCCTGACTACTCCTGTACAGGAACCACTCTGTGCTAATAACTGCCATCCTAGATTTCAAAAACCAGTTTCATTCAAGCTTGCTCTGCTCTCTACCCTCAGGTTCCCATATTAGCCGAAAATGAACTAAAATACAGAAAATTTTGCTGGAAAATTTCTGAATAGATCCAAAATTCGCACCCATGAAGCAAACAAAAATGCAACATCAAGCTCAGACAAAAAGAATACAGTTCTGTCCAGCTATATGTTGATACCTTATATATATATTCCTGATGTCAGGGTTCTGTCACTAAGTGGTCAGTACAGACCTCCAACAATTTCGGAACTAATGTGTCCATCTAATGGTTGAAGGCATAAAAAGAAAGAGCTGTTCTCAATCCAGAAGACAAGAAACCAGACTTCAGTTTTAAAGCAAACCTTCTAGATGTAAATTGCTACATTATTTAAGTTTATTGAACATCTAACACCAGGAAATGTGCAATTCATGAAATTTTCAGTGAAGATGTACAAATGAGACTTTCGGATGCATTTTTAAAATGTGAAATTATCAAAGTTTTATGCAGTGTCGACTTTGGCCATATACGGTAGAGTTAATTGAAAGTGCAGTTCTAGCTTTAAAAGAGTCCCCATGAAAGTGGCAATGTGTGTTTTATTGTCTCTCAGTCATTTGCAACTCAAAGGTGCTCAAGTTTATACTCAAAAAAGTGTTTCTTTTAACTGCCAGCCTGCACTGCAAGACACTATTGAATCTGAGAATCCAGGTAGGTGCTTTGCTTCTTGCACTCATATCACCAGTTCTACTTTCTGCAAGCTAAATAACGCACCTAATTATCCAGATGCAACCCTTAAACTCCAGATTAGACCCCATAAGAAATTGCTGTCATCATAGGGAAGATCGAAGATGCTCTGTTTGGAGAACCCTCAGCAAAAACAACAAATGAGACAAACAAACTGCATTTCACAGTGCCAACAAAGAGCAGAAGGGTAAAGATATGCTCACTCAGGAGAGGAGAACAGTCTTTTCATTAAAGACACATGCATTACAACTCATTCCCCTTTTTCTTCCCTTCACAGGAATGTACCAATTAAGAATTTTCTTCTGCTCAAGGTAGAGTAAGTAGTACTAGAGAACAACTAAATCAAACAACACATCTTCAGCCACCAAGAGAGAGAATATAAGTCCAGCCTGAAGCCTCTGCACCCTGAAATTGGATTAGGGACTCCACAGAGGCTCTTACCTAAAAGAGAATAATAGCCCTTACAGCTTGGGTTTGGTTCTTTTTGTTGGGTTTGTTGTTTTTTTGGTTTTTTTTTGTTTTTTTTAGGTTGGTTCTTTTGTTGTCTGTTGCTTTTTTGTTGTTGTTGTTTTGGTTTTTTTTCCTCCTTGTTTTTCTCAAAAAACCTCCCCACCAGGAAAAAACCAAAACAAACCAACCAACCAACAAACCTTCAAGAGGTGTTACACAACCTTCTACCATACAACAACAAATAAGGCTACAGACCAAAACATGAACTCTGGTGAAGAATTCTCCATTTCTAACAAACATTGTCATGCCTTCTTGGATTGACCTTGCTGCAGGTAGGCATCATGGAAGCTGTTTGGCTATTCTGCTTTGCTGCAAGCACCTCTCTGGTCCCTTGTTTTAGTTATAAAGCTGCAGCAGCAGGAAAAAACTGGGATATTTAGTTGAAGTTTAATTCAGAGGGATGGGAGAAAAGACCCATGCCTCCCTCTTCCTTGCAGCTCTGGTGAGCCAACATCAGAAGCAAAATGGAATTGGCCACAGTGACTGGAGGCTGCAGGCCAGACATCACACTGCATTTTAGAGACACAGCAGAGCTGTCTGCCTCCAAATCTGCCAAGGGCAATATGCAGGGGTTTGGTCAGGAATTTGCAGTGCTCTGTTTCATGGCCACAGCACCATCCCCACTACTGCCTGCTGAAATACCTGCAAGGACTGTTTCCTGCTGCCACCTCTGCTCACAGAGCCAACAAGCACTTCCCAGCCATCCACTGTGACAAGTGGGGACTCCCCACAGCTTGCCCTTCAGCACAGCAAGCCAAAGCACAGAGATGTGGAGCTTGTGCATCTTTGGCAGCGTGAGTTTTTCTCCTGTGTCTGTGGCATGCGGGACCTTTTTGCTCATCTCCTGTCTAGCAATTAATGCAATCCCCACACTGAATACTTGAAGCCACAGAGCTCTAACTGTAGCATGTATGGGGGGCTAAAAGTGTGACTTAGACATAAAAATGAGGCCTCTCCAGAGCAGATCAAAGCCTGGGCTTTCTGAACTGTGAGATAACCAGATTCTCCTTTATTTTGGAGCAGAAACATAAACCTGAATGTCTTATATTGCACTCTCAGAATCAGTCCCTGCTTCTTTCAGAGGGCCATCTGTCCTAGTACCAGTTTTCATTGAACGTCCACATTTTCCTAAGTTTCTGGTTTAGTGTATTTACATGACACATTTTTACAACACCAACTCCGATTGCTACCAAAAGTAGTTACTAAATAGTGTCAGTCCACTTCTTTTCACTTTGTTCAAACATGTGAATAAAGAATAATAAAAGAATAACAAATCACTTTGTGTTTGAGAAGAGTCTCCCTTCCTATGAAGGTTGCTGTTCATTAGTGCTGCTGTTAGATCTCTAGACTGGGAATTTTAGAGAATGGATGTCTAGGTTATTTTAGATTTTGGCTTTGAAATGCTTAGATTTTTCTTCAAAAATGGAGCACATAGCAACACAACCACAAGTTTCCCACCAACCGCCCTCTTCCTTGTAGCGTTCTGGGTCTCTCTCTTCCTTTCGGAGTTAAAGTTCATGCAACCCACTGAGCAACCCCACAGCTCTATCCTGTACAATCAGTTGCAGGAATCTGCTTCAGGGCCTCCTGCTGCTACGCCACTGCACCGATATCTAAATGAGGCAGCAGCACTGTGCTGTGACTCAACAGCTGGGTGCGAAGCGACAAATGTTCTGCCGGGGTTAGAATGAGATTAGCAAAATCCCACGGAACAATGATTAAAAGGTGCTGTAACGAATCCATTTGCTGCATGCAACAAACACAATTACTAGACAAATTATCTTTCTCTCACCCCTCTCTTCTCTCTGCAGTGAGCCAGGACTGAGAACCCTCATCCTTTGGGCTCCAAACATACAGTCCAGCCTTTTTAATCAATACTGCCATTGATTAATGGTTGCAGCAGTAGCTCTCTATCTGCCTCCATGAGTTTTGTCACTAGAGGGCACACAGATTGCCTAAATAACACCAACAGTACGTCCATTGGTCTTTGGTCCTGTGTTTCAAGTTCTCCATCTTTAGGAACATGCATTCTATCATCCAACAGCAACTCATCTCTGCCAATACAGATTCTCACCTTTGGAGTCTCCAATCTTCTCTCTTACTTCATCCTTGACTGAATTTTTTCCCCATCTCTCAGTTTTCCCATTCTGGCACAAATGCAGCCAACTAACTCTACCTAAAGCAGAGTGGAGATTTTGTATTCTTTCCAGACTTGAACATTTCATAAAGAGGATATTATAACATGAAAAAAAATCACGATGTTCAGTGCAGACAACTCAAGTCTGAAATATCCTGTGTCTCTGGTACAGGCCCAGAGCCCAACTGCTCTCACATTGCACCAAATCTGAACTAACAAGCTCTCCCACTCTCCTGGGTAGCATGGTGTAAAGACATCATTACCAACAGCCACCTTACACATACCAGGGATAGCCATAAATCCAAGCTAAGATGCTTTGATTTCTAAGCAGAATCAGCTGTCTTGTTCCATTTCACTGCTGGGCTGGCTGTTGAGACCCTCAAACTGGTACAGACTGGGTAAGATCTAAAGTGCATCCCATGCAAAAAGAGTGCTCCTTGCTTCCTGCACAGTAAACCAATTGCAATTTGCATAGTTCTGTACCTGAGCTAATAAACTATGATGAACTTCTCTGGGTCTGCAACCATGGCACAAATAGCCTTCAGTCTGGATAATCCCTCTTATGGATCCTGGCTCTTTTCCTCAAGCTGCAATACCTTTTACCTCTGCAAGTCCATGGTGCCAGCCAGCACAGCAACCACTACAAAAGTCGCTGTCAATTCAATCTGTTCTCTTCCCAGAAAACTGTTAAACTGAGCAGCCAGCACCACCCATGGAGCTTTCACTATTCAATTCCTGTTGTAAAGGAGCTAAGAGCAAACCAGCTGGCTGATTCCCACCCACCACCAATCAGCTTGGTCATCTCTAACCAGCTTGTTCCACTTCTGCTTCTCTCATAGACTCACCTCCCTCCAGTTGGCCCTAGGAGGGCTCAACACTTGTGACATGCCAGAAATGCTACAAGCTCAACCACACCAGCTTCTGAGCCTGAAAAGACTAGTCCACAGTTTGATTACCATTTTGAAAATGTGCAAGATAAGGAGCAGAGGAAATATACATATGTATCATACATGACAATGGCAAACCTGGCCAAGACTAGCACAGCTTATAAAATAAAGTTACAGATATTGGGATTTCATCTTATTCAGTGTCCAGCAGGCTGCCTTTTCCCCACCTAACAGTCAAATCTGAGCAAACACCCCACTAAAAGGAAAGGGGAAAAAAAAGTCTCTGAGTTAAGCAGTTGATAACCGGGATTTCATTTGTTAAAATAGACTTCCTCATGCGTCTGTCTTGCACCAATATCTGCGTCACAGCAGAAATAATACAAGGCAGGAAAGAAAAATGCTTTAAAGAATATGGTTCTTTGTCAGACTGGAAATATTACCTGTGATTCAGAAATTAATGACAGCATGAAAATCTATTAAGGCATCTAGACTGTCTCTCAAGGGACCTTTTCAAGCTTCTATTGCATGGATTATTCTCCGGGGCTCTGCCCAGCCAAACTTCAGATATCCCGAATGACAGCAATTCCACCACAGTTCTTAACAAAGCTATTTCATCACCTAATCTCTTCCTTCCATTAAGTACTTTTCTCTCCTGCCATTTTTTTTCTCTTCAGTTCTCCAAATTTTCTACCATAAGAGACACTTCTAGCTCTTAGTCCACACTAGACAATTCTTCACGCCTTCCCAATATGCCTAGATCATTAGCATAGCTCTTCTTTAGTCATTTAGCCAAAACAGCTATATATTTAGCTCTCACAAGCATTCCTCATAAGTCAGTCCCTCCAGCCCCTTAATCATTCTCCTTGCAATCCTCTGAATTCCCTCTAATTTTGTTTACATCTTTCTGGAATTGAAGTGCCCGGAACCAAGCGCTGTAAACAACAACAGCTCGTTATCTGGCTAGACTGTAATTCTGGTGATCACAGCACAGGCCCCACACATGCCATGCACATGCAGACACATGCACATGCTCATCCTCTGGTTCAGACACAGCATGACTATGGGATGCGAGTCCCACATGATGGACATTCCCTTTCTCCCCGGTGATGTGAGCTGGGCCTCTTCCAAGGAAATCCAGTTTCAAACAAAAATGGATGCAGATCTTCTGCAGAGTCTTTACAACTCTTGTTTAAAAACAAAACAACAACAACAAAACCCAACAAAACAACAAACTTTTAATATTGCTCCACCTTTTTCTCCAGTTTTACAGCTCTCCCAGTCTATCCAGGAATGGTCACAAGCCAAAGGAGACAAATGTTTTCATTATACAGCTCAAATACAATCCACGGCATAACCTAAAACCCATCCACATAAAGCATGCTCCTCAGCTTGATGGGACTGGAATGAGTGACAGATCCCATTAAAAAAAAACAAAACCACTCTTACTTTTGAGCCACTGAGGCAAACATGGCAGCAGTAGTTTCCCTGAGCCTTTTCCTTCAGGGAAACTCATGTAACCCTTGGTCAAGAGGACCAGGACTACAACACGCTTTGGTAGCTGTATTGAAAACACTTTCCCAAAGGTGCATTAGCTGAAGAAGGTCAGACCTAACAGCCCAGGAAAATTAATAGGATAATATATCCCTTAAGATGCTCCTACAGCTGTGTGCAGATTCAAGACAGACCCCAGCTATTTGCTACACTCAGATTATATTTTCAGTATTTTTCCCAGACCTATAAAGGCCACAATTTTCAGAACATTTTTTTTGTTTTAGATGATAGTTGAAACTTTGATGTAATTTTATGACAGAAGATAACAGATCACAGAAAAGCCTTTAAGCACTTGTGCCTTAATCTGTTCTTGAAACTCAAGTTGGAATTTTTCCAACAAAACACCTTTTTTCCTTATTAGAAAAATGTCAATGCAGTGAGGCAAAAACATTCTGCAAAACTTTTTTGGTTTGCTTCAGAAAACTCCTGCTAAGCTTGAGGCATGGTCCAGTAAAAAACCTGTCAAGGTTTCTGCCACCTCCCAGGATATTTTGGAGCCAAGGCATGAAGGAACGGTGACATTCCCCACAAGAAGGGTTCATCTAGATCAAGGTCCTCTTAAGCTTCCCCTGTAACAATTTCAAAGCCTCTTCTCACATAGCATGTGTTGGCACTCTGAGGATCCCTCCTATGTGGTAAAGAAAGCAGGAGGTGCTTGGAGCCTCCTGTCTCCCCAGCACCTTTCACACCCCCTCTCCTCCTTCACAGCAGCACAGGCAACGCTTCAGCACCAAGGACAGCTCGAGACGTCTCCTTTGGCTTTTCGGGGTGAGGTTGTGTTGGTTGGAGCAGCGGGGGGAGGGAGGGAACGAGAACAGAAACTCTTCAGGTTGACCAGGGGATGAGCAGAGCGTGCAAGCAGGGATCTTGTGAGGTCCTTTGAAGCCTAAAGAAAAGCCTGCTGCTACAAAGCTTTACATCAAGACAGACAGAGCAAGGCCAGCCAGAATGGCCTTTTCTTCCTTTCCTGCATGCACACGGCAGACCAGAAGAGCAGAATGACTCTGTACTGCTGACCTTAGCTCTGGGTCCCTCTGGGGCAATGCCACAGCTCATTTACCTCATGCTACAGCCTAGCTTTTTTTATTATTATTAGCAGCAGCCTAATATGTTGGAGCTCTATGGTTGCTGGATAGTGCACAAACCAGTCACCAGCAGGCACCTGGTCATGTGGAAATGGAGGAGAGGGTCTGTACCCTCACTTCAGTTCTCACCATTTCCTACCTTCCCTCTCTTAGCAGGCCTAGACTACAGGCAACTCTTACAACACTTCAGCTAGTATAATTCAGATTTTTTTTATTTTCTTTGAATCAGTCAGAAATTACTGGTAATAAAAGCCCTGATGCAGCACAAAGCTATTCCAAACATACAGCTTCCTTCCCTCGACAGAAGTTCTAGAAAAAGTGCAGAACATCTCACAGAGGCATGCCTGAAGTCAGGTCTATCTTTCTTTTACTCAGCTATCTAAATCCAAGACTTGATAAAAGTCCAGTTATGATGGACAGAATCCATGCTGTTGAGGTAGTAAATCATCAAGGCTGTGTTAAGACAGGCACAGCCAAAGTGCAGACTGGCTGATTTGCTGGTTCATGTTGCATCCAGCCCAGAAATCCTTTGCTCATACAGTACCCAAGAATATAGCTATGTAAGAAAGGTTGGCTCAGTCAGGTTGTATTATTTTTGAATGTGTTGGTCTAATTAAAAAAGTGCAGCTAGTGCATGTAAGAAAGTCTCCTTTTATACTCTCTCTACACTGATTTCATGCCCAGGTGACTGAACCATGACCAAGTTGCCACCTTTCACTGAGGCTATCACAGAAAGATGAGGAGGGGTAGCCAAGCCACAGTAACAGTTGTGTTTCACAGTAACAATCACATGCCATGTCAAGATAGGATGTAAATCTGCTATGAATAATGGTCACTCCAAAAGCATATGTAGCTACATGGATACTCCTGTCAGTAATCCTGATGCGTTCTCTACTGAACTAACATTTCATAACATTTCCCTTGCACAAAATACTACTCTTAACCAGACTTTTTTAACCTGACAACCATCTTTACCACATGACTTAGGCATTTTCTTCCATGTGCACTAATTCAAACACATGCACATATATATGTATATTTATCTACCATCATCTTCTGTTTCATATGTGCTTCTTCCCAAAAGCCAAAGAAGAGATATTTAAAGGGCTCTGGTCATACCTGCACGCACAGATCACATACACAGGCATAAATAAAACTGAATGTTGTGACATAAGTGGTCCCATTGTACAACAAAATAGCTTTAGGAGGGAAAGAGTAGATACTCATACAAGCAGATGTACCCACAACAACACAATTTCAAGCACATGTAGACAACAAAAACCCTACAGATGCCCCTTGAAATAACCCCTCCTTCCTGAAGGCAAACTTTTGCCTGCAAGCCCCTCCTTTGTCAGACATGCAAGTGTAAAACCACATGGTGAACTTCACTGACACCCACAGGAGTGGAAATCAGGTAATGAAGTGCACTGGCTTCAAGGTTCTTGGTCAGGAAGACCTTGACTCAACTCTTTATACAGCTTTGGGTCAACTGCTGAGGACCAAGCAGAGCCAGGCTCCATGCAGGTGCAGCAGCCAAAGAGTATGCAGAAGAATATGAATAGTTATTGTCTTAACAGGTTGTAAAGATTAATTGGTTCCACCATCAATGTAAGTGTAAAGGGGCATAGGGGAGAGGGCTGTGATTACACTTATATTGCATACTCATATCCCAGTGGCTGCGTGCTGATACACTATTGATTTCCTGGTTTGAAAGCTCCACAACCTTTCATTTGTCTCCCTCCCTCATCCTGCTGCTCATGACCTGCCTGCCACATGTTCCCCTTCCTAACAGTCAAGAACACATCACCAGAAAAAGGAGAGGGCCACTCCCTTCGTGGGAGAGTTCTGCCAAACCTGAAAGAAATAAAGAAACCTGTGTTCATGAGGTCACAGAGAGGGAGACCCTAGGGAGAGGAGCAGGTTTCAAAGACAAGCCATCTTCAACAGTTTCCTTGGGATGCTTTATATAACCCAGGAACCACAAAAGTTCAGACTGAGTCCACAGCTGTGAGTATACTCATCCTCTGCTTTAAGCCAAAAATCTTTCCTTTGAAACCACTTTTTTCTTTGAAAAAAGAAAAAAAAAACACAACAACCAACCCACCAAACCAACCCCTCAAAACAACCTAACACACAAAACTGCCTTAGTTTTACATGTATATTCTTGCATTTCCCTCAAAGCCATCTCCTTCCAGAGATGCCATTAAACAAATGTTGAATTCCAAACAAGTGCCATCCATAGTCCTGTACCTCTACAACTGCAACCATAGCAAAATCCTTTTTTATGCTAGTGGGTGACCAATGAGCAGGTCTCATGTAAAGGGTCCTTTTCACTCAGCCTGTAGCCATGCAGAAGTTTTTCCATGCACTTTAGGACAGCAGATATGGGCAGTAAGACACTTGACTGTGATGTCCTGCAAGTCTTGGCCAGGGAAAACACTCCTTTGGCTCAAAGAAATTAAAGCAGCAGCCCCTGCAGTGCTATTTTGTCCTTCCACGCAGGTGAGCAGGACAGTGCTGCCCCACTGGCAGGCAACTTGCTGGATGGGGCTCACAGGGAAATACCTCAGCTACCAGAATATTCAGCATCAGCTAAAGCATCACAGCGCAATGGCAGAGCACAGAATCAAGCCTGAGTTTCTCTTTTTCTCTCACCCATTTTTGCAATAATCACCACTTCCCAGCATTTTTTCCTCCTTTCCATGCTGCCTGCAGGGATCTCCGCCCTTCCCTGCCACCATGAGAAGACCATGTCTCACATGCCATATATGCCCTTATCTACTCCTTCTCAGAGTGGGACAAGATGGCCTGAGCTGTGCTTGATATTTTTAATTTTATCTTGGGTAAAATGACAGCAGGAAGAGCACATGAACTATCAAAGTTCAGTTTGTACAGCACATAAAACTTTCTTTAGAGCAAAGGGGCTACCGAAGAGGCAAAGATTCATGTTTCCTGTAGGAAATGCAGACAACAAACAACAAACAACAAACCCGAGGTAGAAGAGAGCAGCACTCTGCAAGCGAAGGAAACAATCTTTGGCAAACCACATGCCCACGTATTCAAAGGAACATATGGAAGATTTTCCTCAGATTCTTCCAGGATGCCTTTGTCTGGTACCAGTATGGATGCCACTCCTGATTATTCAGCCCTTTAACAACCTCTCTCAGCCAACAACATCAACTGATCCTCTTCCACAAGAAAGCCCATCAGGTATTCACATCTGTCCAGAAAAGGAGGCTTCCCTTGCATTCACTCTTAATCACTTTTTACCATCTCTTTTCACCTTACAGAATACAGGTCAGTAAGCAGTGCTACAGCTCCTCATCACCAGCACTGCCCCACCATCCTGCCCAGCCACACCAGCCTCTCCAGGTGACTGCACAGAACAATCAGCTGCTGCTGCAGGGCCTACATCACATTTGGACTCGAGCATTAACAGCCCTGCTTTAACCCATTCCAAAACACATCACTCTTGCACAGGGTAAACCTGTTGAGGGAAGGGGACAGTCCCCACCAGCAAGGCAAGGATCTTTGTCATACCCAAAAGCTTACAGGAGGCACAGCTGACATACTATAAGGATGTGAACTTCAAAAGCACTGAGTCTGCCATCAGCCTGGGATAACAGCAGCCATATTCCTCTGCCTGACTGAAGGAGCACTATTACTTGCAGATAAAAAAAGAGGTAGAAGAGTAATTCTTAAAGAACTTGTCTCCTCCTCAGACCAGTAGCAGACACATGGGTGCTTGCAGGCTGAAAAGGAGCACCCACAAACACAGGGGCTAGGGTATTTGTTACAAGGCTAGTAAAACTCTTGTGAAAAATTAGTTCTCCCCGAGACTGAAAGTTGAAACAAGTTTCTACGTACCATAATAAAGTGCTCTGAGTAGGTAGCTGAGTGCTGAGATTTATAACAGCTAGGGGAAATGGGTCCTAACTGGTGTGGTAATTATTGACTCAAATGGTCTGCAATCACTCGGATAGGACTAGAAAAAACACTTGGGATATCTTTTTAATGCTCCCTGTTTGCAGATAAAAAGCCTTCTGTGCATCTTCCCTGTCTTAAGCCTACAAGAAAAGTGTTTTGTTTTAGGTATTGAACCTCTTCATCATTTAAGGGAATGCAAGGCAGCTGAGTGAGTTGTTACCTCATCAATACAGCTCTGTCTGTGAAAGCTTCGCCTGCCTTATTCAACAGAGAGAGTTGAGAACAGATAGGTAGAAAAGTATATTCAGGAGAGCAGGAAAAGTCTTTCTTTCCTCCAGTCAGCAATATCTAAATATTATCCAACTGCACCACAATCACCCCACGCTGTTACCCATAAGCTACAATGTCACCACTCACAATGGCACACATTCCCACTCCTCCCCCTGTTCTGCCCATCCATTACACACTATCAGCACAGAAACACTCAGGTGCACGCTCCCATCCTTACAGATTGCCCGAGCCTCGCGCATTAACAAACACATCATTTCTCACACCCGCATCGCCCAGTAGCGTTATAAAACATGAGACCTTACAGATAACATTTGTACTGTGTACCAACCTAAAGCATTCTACTCCACTTACCCAAGAGCTTCTGTGATTTCTTTCATCAGACTCATTCCTCATTTATGAACACCCTTCAGCAGCTCAAAAACTGGATTATAAATAAACACTGCCAGTACTATGCAGAGCAGTTCTGTGTGTCCTTTCCTAAAGCATCTACTTCACTAAATTGGCTCTGGAGGTATAGACACATCTTTATTTAATTATTTTTTAAAGCACAAAATCTCCTGCAATCAACCAATGAGGTGGAGCTGGAGAGGAGGTTCATTAAAAGAAGCTGGGACTTTTAGTAAATTGGTAATTTTAAGCAGCTGGTATTTTTCAAGGGAGTTTGTTTAGAAGAAATTTCAATGCAAAGTAATGCTGAAGAAAATGTTGTACAATTTGTCAAGGCATTCATTTTTCAAATAAAATGCTTGGGCAACGAAAATTACTTTTCATATTGACAACTAAGTTAGAGTAATAGTAGGTAAAAGTGAAAACATCAACACAAAATTCCTCTAAATTATCAAAATGGAATTTTTGATAGACCCAAACAATTTGCTTCTCCTCCCCATCTCCACAGACCCGATTTTTGATGGGATAAAAAAAAAAAAAAAAATTAAAAAAAAAAAAAATCAGCTTTTGAGTCCAGTTCAAAAATCTGATCTTTATCAGAAGCCACAAGGCATACTGTGCTAAAAGACAAATCCATTCGAGGGAAAAGCTGCAGCATGCCAGTAGAAAAATCCCTCCCACAGGCAGTGCTGGGGTGTGCAGGTACTTTTATTCCTCCGGCCCCAGCAAGGCAGGAATGCCGGTGCACCGTGCAGGAAAAACACCCGTCCCGCCTCCGAGCCACCTGCCTCTGGACCAGGACTGGAAGCGCAGCCGCAGGGAAATGCAAGAATCCTGAACCATGAAATTAAGGCAACAGTGATCAGAGGAAAAAAAAAGAAAAAGAAAGAAAATGAAAATAAAAAAAAATCCTCTGTGCAGGACTCAGGGCCTGTAACCTATGGGAGAAGGAGCAAAGGCTGTCTCTGTGCCAAAGTCCCCGAGCCCAGGCAGGCAGGGACAGGCAACCCATTGCATACCCCTGGCGCTGGAGGAGGCAGCCTGCATTGGCCACTTGGCACTGCGGAGCCCATAGGTCTCCTGCCAGCTTCAGCTGCTTCCTCCCCTGCACCCCCATCGCCTGCTATTCAGCCTCAGCTCGGCCGTGCCTGGCAGCGCTGGCATCGGTCCCCTTCACCCCCACGTTTGGTGGCTTTGAGAGAACAGTAAAAGACAAGGAGCTGCTTTTGTGTTCACCGGTACACCCCCAAGTGGACAGCAAGGAAAAGGGGGAGAGAAGGCCGGGCTAAGTTTTGGATAGCTTGCAGAGGTGCAAGCTCAGCTGGCTGGCTCTGGAGGGATGCACTCAGAAAGCTCTTGGAAGCCGTCCGACTGGGGTCACTGCCTGTCAGCCACTACTGCAGTTTCCTAGGGAAAGATCTCCACAGAGTCGTGCTCGGCAGGGTTACAGAAGCTCTCAAGGTTCGTTACCACAGCTTTCAGTGAATAGCAATTTATTTGAAATAAGTGCTTGGTGATTTGTTGTTTGTTTTTGGTTTTATTTTAAAGGCACAATACTTTCCCACTCCCTTTTCATACCTTTGAATATCTTGGAGCTTGCTTTTGAGGTACCCTGCTTCTCCCAAGCAGCCCCAATAGTCCTGCTACCTCATCCTCTCGCCCTTCAGACCAGAGAAAGTAAATTTTTGCTGGCTAGGAAACTAGATCCAGCAGTGGATGGGGTCTGGTTTGTACTACATCTGAAGTTTGGGAACAGCAGAGAAAGCAGCTCAAGGTTTACACACACACCACCTCTCCATCCCACTTTGGGATCAAAATCCAGGGAGGGCAACTGTGTTGCTTCTGCCTTCTCAGATGGTACCTGATAAGATAGCCCTCGAAGGACCTTCCCTGATGCCTTCAGAATCAGAATAGATGTGGCTGATAAGACTGTGGCAATAGTAACTCACTAAAACAGAAGGCAAGAGCCTGTTAATGCCTGTAGCCTGGCATAAGCTACAGCTCTAAGAAAAGACTAAACCCGCTCCCGGGTGCTATCATTGGGATGCTCTGGTTGCAGTTTAGGGAAGGCTTCTGACTTGGAAATACCGCGTGGAGCAAGCACCATAGTCTACAGACTAGGAAACATGCATCAGAAACACAGGCGATGTTCGCAGTCGATGTGATTTGCCAGTGTCCTTCTCCCTTCACAGGTCTGTGCCTACGAGCAGAGGGAAGTTCACATCAAACTATTCAACTTCATTGCTGACATTAGCCACTTACGTTACACAAGTGCTGGTTCTCCTCTCACCCCATGTACATCCTATGTGCTGGAAAAAATCCTCCTCCCCTGTCAGAAACAGCCGCTTCACAGCGAGGAAGTCAGCCGGAAGGTGCTGGTGCTGGGTTCACAGCCAGAGAAACAAGTTTGAGTGAAAATATGTGACAGTGAAAAGCAACCCAGAAACAGAAGAAGAGAGACTGTATGAAAAAGAGCACTCAGTAAATGCGAGACGGTGGTAAAAAATGAGGGATTTCATAGTGATTGCTTGAAGTAGTGACAGGTAACTGTAAGGCTGCAATAGAAAGCATGTGTGTGGCAGGGAGCACGCCTGTATGGGAACTGGCTTAGTAGATGGAAAGTACATGCAAGACTGTGTGTAAAAGTAGGAGTTCAGGGGAAGTGAGGATGCTGTGGACCAGGCATGTCTCCATGCATGACACTCATGCACTGTACTAGTGGACAAGAGAAAACCACTGGATGTGATGAAGAAAATCAGAGCAAAATACCTTCTCAGGATGCAACTCACTGAATGCAAGACCCTGAGGCAGAGCAGGCCAGCTAGAGTACATGTATGTTATTTATTTATATATTCACCTATGTGTGTGTATGTGTGCACCCATGCAGGCTTGCAAGCCTGGCGCAGCAGGGTAGGCAAGGGATTTTTATATGCAAGCAACCAGGAGCACTAGTGTGCAGGATGGAGAGAGAACACAAGAAAGGCCTGAAGGAAGTGGAGGGGAGAGAGGAAGAGAGAACATGAGCGTGAGAGAGGCAGAGTGGCACTCCAGGAATTGCATGTGCTAGGAAGCTAGAACTGTATGTGCCAGAGTGAGTTTATTCATCTTCCCTCCTTTATTCATGAGTGTGTGTGTGAGAAAGACCTCTGATGTGTATAAGTGAGTGTGGATCCTGTACAAGCTGTGATTTAGAAGGCTATGATTATATGCACATGTATGGCATGTATTTATACATACAGCATGGGATGCATTAACCCTTAACTCCTGTTTACAGAAAGCATCTCAAAAACAGCTAGCATGCTTGTCATCACTTCAAACTAAATTCCATACTCACACTTGGCTCTTAAAGCACGAAGCCCAGCTGGCAATTCTCCACTGAACAAAATCCCATACCCAACAAATTTTCCTCTCCTGTCTTTCCTCCATCACTCTCTTTTTTTTTATCCCTGGTGGAGGGGAAGGACATAGTGTTTTTGCAGACAGACCAGAAGCATAGAGGTTCCTCTAATCTCTCTCCAGGCAAAACCAAATTAAAAATAAAACAGAAAAAAAAAANTCCGGCTTCCAGCTCCATGTTTCAGGCCATCCTCGGTCCATCAGCTTCAATTCAAGCAGAGGGGTTTGAGGAGGTTACAAGAAAGAACTCATCACATACCTTGCAAGGAGAAGAGGGACAGGAAGAATCCCAGCACCCAGATACTGTGCAGCCAGTAGGTCCTCATGCTTCTCTCTCACTTGCTCCGCTTCCTCTGCCTTTTTCTCCGTCTCTTCGCTTCTCTCTCTCTCTCTCAATGTATCTTTTTTTTTTTT
>VWZY01000518.1:358167-378858 GCA_013399075.1 Chloroceryle aenea
GGCAAAACCAAATTAAAAATAAAACAGAAAAAAAAAAGGAAAACAAGAAGGAAAAAAAACCCAATAACGAACAACCACAAGAAACTTAACGCTGTTTTCAGGAAGGTGAAGAATCCAGGAGCATCAGGACTTGTAGCCCAAAGTGCTGGGAAACTATGGCTACCAATGGAGGGGATACCCACCTTCAACTACCCACCTTCAACTACCCCTCTTTTCCTTTGCAAATCTTACTGTGCCCCCCAGCTCCCCCTCTGCAAAAGCATAAATACAGCAGCAAAGTCAGTCACATGCAGTGCCCTCTAACCATAGGATTCACCAGTAGCGATCTCTCCTTGGCTTATTTCCNTGACAATCCAGTCGCAGCGAAAGCTGACCTGCGGTGGCCAGATTCCCAAATAACCTCGCACTCTCCCCTTCAAGTGCTGGAGAAAGGGGGGCCAGGTTCGATGCTCGCCGTAGCCTGCTCTGCCTGTAAACACAGAGAATCTTTCTGTCTCTCTCCTGCAGCTCCAACTAAATGCGACTGTACTTAAACAAGCAATGCCTTATAGGACAGCGTTCAGAGCCGAAAAGATCTCACCTCTGCCACCTAGTGTTGCAAGCCAGCTCATTTATTTTATTTTTATATATAAATATATATCTATGTTATGCTATAGAAATATGGTTCTCTCATTCCTCTGCAAATGTATCTCTTGGATCACAGGTCTATGAACCACGCTGGGCTGAGGAGTCCCTAAGGCTCTGGCTGACATGGGGAGGTTATCCAGTGAAGGAATATTCCTCATCGCCACGACATGAAACATAGCAGGGCAGGTTTGATTTCTCAGCAGAGTTCTGCTTGACAAATTCTGAAGCAAGGGTCTCTCTGATGCTGGTGTCACTGCTGGGCAGTACACAAGGACCAGAGGGAGATTCAGACGCACTGATTGTAATTACAGAGCTGCCAAGACCTCCAGGAAAAATAGCAAGCATCAGGCTGCATTAATCTTTGCTGGATCTCCTGTGACTTCTGTGCAATTTCAGAGGGACCAGAAGGAATCCTTCCATGTAGGAAATCCATCTTGCAAAGCCACGGTTTGCTCACAGAAGGCTTCTCCCACTGCTCTTTCAAATACAGGTTCCTCCTACAATACGTAGTAAAAACTTTTTTTTCCTGATTATCCCCTGTAGCTCTATTGCCCCCTAAAATCATTGCCTCTGGTGTGAGGAACAGCAGTAATGAAGTGCTACTTAACATTCACACCGGGCTTTTCATCAGTCACTCTCCAGGCATTTCACAAAAGGGTGCCCTTTTGCAGCTGGGGACAAGGAGGCAGTGTGACTGCAACTTTTCAGAGGCTGGTCCCCAGGATGCAGTATCACCCCAGGGGGGCTGCACATCCAGCCTAGTGGCCCCTCCTCGGGCCACAATGCTCCCTTCACTGTGGTCACCATGGCAGCTCATGAGGATGCCACTGCTGAAGGATACCAATCCCCAATTTACACGTCACACACGCAGGATGCTATGGTGTGTATAAACATTTAGGAAGGGTGTGTAGGGTTCTCATCACTAATGATGCTGCCCCAGAAGTATTTCTTATTAGACTCCTGTAGAGCAAGCTGTTCTGCAAAGAGAATGCACCAGGTCTGCCTCCCCACAGGTTCTTTTTTGCTGTGTCCAAAATCCCCTCTTGCCTTGCTGTAATGAAAGCCAGATCCCATCATATCCCCTGTGATGTCCTGTAGGAAAAAGAAGCAGCATGCTGTGGCTAGCCTAGAAACACGTGCTTGTTTCCTAATGGACCAAAATGCTCACTGCAATGCAACCTAAAATGCAGTCACTATTTGGCCTAGCTGGCTGCTGCCAGGTCCCACCTGTGTTATTCAGGCTTTTTCCCCAATGGAGGGAGTAGGGGATTACCTAATCACCAGTTAAGACATATACAGGAACAAGTTACTTTTCAGCCTTCCACCCTCTTGTAAATGTGGTTTAAATTGGTTGTGCTGAAAAATTATTGGGAGGAGGAACATATGGACAAACAGATACACATGTACTATCAGCTAGGATTCATTCCCATAGGAAATTAAACTAAAAATAATAGAGCGGGTTAAAGTCAACTGACTCCAGTCAACTGCAGGAGCATGCTTCTTTCCCATGGTTCCTCTTTTAAATGGTTTTCATCCTCTGTTAACGTATTAGGCTTGCACAGCAAGGTTTTGGTAGCAGTGGGCTATACAGGTGGCTTCTGTGAGAAGCTTCCACTATGTCTGATAGATCCAATACCAGCCAGGTTCAAGACAGACCCACCTCGGCCGAGGCCAAGACAATCAGCAACAGTAGTAGCCCTCTGTGATATTTAAGAAGGGGGAAAAGTTACTGTGCAGGAGCAATTGCAGCAGGAGATAGAAGAATGAGAATATCTGAGAGAAACAACTCTGTAGGCACCAAGAATAGGGGAGGAGGTGCTTCATGTGCTGGAGCAGAGATTCTTCTGCAGCCCATGGTGAAGAGCATGGTGAGGCAGGCTGTCTCTCTGCAGCCCAGTGGAGGTTAATGGTGGAGCAAATCTCCACCTGCAGCCCATGGAGGACCCCATGCTGAAGCAGGAGGATGCCTGAAGGAGGCTGTGATCCCATGGGAAGCCCACACTGGAACAAGCACCTGGTAGGACCTGTGGACCCCCATGGAAAACTCATGCTGGAATAGTCTGTTCCTGAAATAATAGTCTATTCTGGTATCTGTGTAAGAAACCCAGGCTGGAGCAGTTCATGAAGAACTGTAGCCTCTGGGAATGACTTGCACTGGACAAGTTCATGGAGGACTTCTCCCACAGAAGCAACTCCATGTGGGAGCAGGAGAAAAGTGTGAAGAGTCCTCCCCCTGAGGAGAAAGGAGCATCAGAACAACATGTAATAAATTGACCACAACTCCCATTCCCTATACCCCTGTGCTACTTCTGGGGAGGAGGTAGAGAATTTGGGAGTAAGGTTGAGCGTGGTAAGAAGGGAGCTACTCCAGATGTGTTTGGAAATTAGTGTGCCAAAATCAAGTGGTGACACTCAGCTTGCAAGTACTGAATGAGAGGTAGCTTTTCATTTTTATTGCAGGAATTCTCACTGAGGTTTAGCGCAGTTTCAGGGACCAGCTAGGTCAGCACCCTCATACCACACTAACTCTATACACTTCTTCCTCTGATGACTGTCCAGTGCTTGGCATCCCTCCTATCATTCATCCTATACCTTCATGATCCACTACCTCAGTGGGCAACATTTACATCTGATATATAATATGGTAGTATATGCATTCATACTATTTCACAAATCTTCTCCTCAGCTCCATACATGGTACCAAAGCTCATCTGCTATCTATCCAAACATCCTAGCCACCCACAGTCAGATGCATAACCTCATCTCACCTACCTTACACATAATCCTACAGGGTTGTGCAACCTTACCACTTTCATCTGATCATTATTCAACTATTCAAAGCCTACTTTACATACAGACTTCCTCTCACAATCCTATGCATGGATCCTAGAATATACAGCTCTCAGATTCACGGCCATCTCACACTTTGGATACGGATATCCTGTGGCCTGTTGGGTCTTTGGGGTCTTTGAGCACTTAGATAATAAAAAGTGTATTGAAATAATAATAATACACAACAATAAATAATAATATTAGAATTGGATCTCTGGTCCATAAATTGGATAGGGATAAAGCTTCTGTGGGATGATGCTGAAAGCAGTACAGTTCCGAGACAGAATGGGCAGAGAAAAGAGGCAAAGGAACAAGTGCTCTCGCAGGTAGCAGCATCTTAATGCTTTCCTGGAGGAGCCAGCATGACTGAAAGGAGAGACAACTATTTTTTACAACCTATTTGACATACTCCTAACCTTCAAAAACATGCAGGGCTGGATTTTGGCTCCCGTGCTCATGCTGAGTCATACCAGTGTGGTTACTTGGGACATTAGGCTACTAAATATGAGCAGGAGTATCAAATTCTGTGGGCAGAAATTCTCTGGGATTGGTCTCCAGCCAAAGGTGAGTCCACTTTTCATGTGGACAAATCCTTCAGCTACCTACATATTGTGAAGGCAAAAAGAGAAGCAAGAATTACACTCAACTCTCCCTACACACCTCAACCATTAAAAAAAAAACCCACAAAACAAAAGCAACCAGGCAAACCCCAAAACACAGGGTAGTTCTTGTTCTTCAGTCCTTTCTTTATAAATTACTGCAGTTCCTCCATGCACCCCAGTTATTAAAACCCAGACAAACCATATAAATATCAGCTATTGAAGAGCACATATACAGTCCTGTATGGAACAAACAAACAAGCAAAAAGGTTGGAATCTGACAGAGCTCTGAATGATTGAAAGCTGATTACTTTTAATGCATAGTAAAAGTATTTCATTAAGGCTGAAAGAATGCATTTAGATGCACTGTGCATGGATGCTTGCCCATTTTTTAATAAATAAATGTGCTTTGTGCTATTAACTGTTTAAGTGCTCACACTCTCATTTCTATTTCATCTCAGCTTTAGTCACTTCACCCAATATCAATATTAACTTGATCATGCAGCACACATAATATTTTCCCTTCCAAGTTTTTATACTGAACCTACCATAAAATACTTCTTAAGCAGACATGTTAAAGTTGATGGAGGAACTTTTAACTTTTCCATTACAGATTTTTTTAAATTACTGTTATTTAACTGTGCAAATGTCATGTTGCATTAGCAAAAGGCTTAGTGGCTTCTTTACTTTAATAGAAATAGTATTGAAAACACAGTTGGCCATGCAAATTTTGCAGGGTTTACATAAGAGAATGAGTGGTTCTGAAATTTAAAGCTGAGAGACCTTGGTGAAATGAGCAGGAAACAGAAGCCATAGATTACCCAGGAGAGGTTTTGTCTAGATGTTTTAGTGTCCTGTCCTACATGTCTGTCTCTGACATATGTGTATTACTACTTGCTTTATTGAGTGTTGCATCTGTGGGTTTCATGGCATGTCTCTGGGACTAGTGCACCTCTGATAAATAGTGCATTTTAATGTGATTTAGAAGAGTGTTGTTGCATGTGCTGCATGTGATCTCAGGAAAGGGAGTGGAAGGAGATGTTCTCTCAGCAAGAAATACTCATTTGTCATGTGGTTCTATGAAACCTACCACTGTCCAAGGTCAAGGACTGCAGTGTCCAGAAATGTGAGATCTCATAGAAGGGATGCACAGTGCATCAAGACCATGATAAATAGTTTCACACCTGATTAGAATCTTTTATGTAGACTGAGAAAACCAACCTTATTCATGCTTCTTGCTCACCTTCAGACTGATATTCAAGAAAAGCCAACCCTCTTCAAACCATACTTCCTACCTGGCCTTTCCTTTCTACCACTTCCTACCCTTTTTCTGTTTTCCCTCCTCAGCTTCTCTGCCCTCCACGCCCCATTCCACATCTTTTCCTCTCTACTATCTTGCTGTGAAACCCATAAAAGTTATCAGATTGTCTTTTTGAGTGTCTTCAAGAGAATGATTTTCCACCAGGGTTTCTCCAAGCTGAAAGTAGCTTTTTTGAACAAATAAATGCCAGGCCAGCAACTGAGGAAGGTAGCATGTGGCTATATAGCAATTCCATAAGATCAAAATCCACAGAAATAGCCAGCCAATGAGATAGCAGCAACACTCGAGGAGTGGTGGAAGGAGGGAAAAGATGGAAAGAATCCTCATTTAGTTTCAACAGCCGTGTGATGATGCAGCAGGGACCAAACTGAGAACCCTTGGAGCCGAATGTGTTGTATGAACTGGTACAGCACAAATGACTGAGTTTCTCTAGCATTAGCCATAGCAGACCCACACCTTCTACAAGATGGGTCACATAAAGGGTATCTTGAAAAGCATTTCCCAGCAGCATACACACACACATTGACATTGTTGCATAATTAAAATATAAAATAAATAGCACAGCAGACCCTATCAATATGTCTACTATGCTGTATACATGGTGCCAACTCCTTCTCCAAGGGGAGCCTCACACAGGCCATGCTGAGAAAGCCTGAAACACAGGCATGCAGAACATAGTCTCTGGGGAAACACATACAAAAAGTTCTGCAGAAAGGGCCTCTGCTTTTTCAACATTTGCAAGATTTTCTTGGAAATCTGCAAGTGTGAATGACAACAAGAAAAATAAAATTGGCTAGCGCTCAAAAAAGAAAAAGGCAGATAATTTTTTGAGTTGTCATGTTTTCTGTGGGAAAGGAGTCAGCTCTTTCAAGCTAGGAAAAAAAACCCACATAATTCTGATCAACTCTTATGAACAGCAGGGAATTCACAATCCAGAGGGAGAGGTGTTTAAACCACAACACCTTTGCCACATCCAGCATTGAATGGCCTCTGCAGAGGTACGAGCAACCCCTCAACACTACAGAGCACCTTTTAAAACAGTGTTTTTTGCAGCTTCCTAGTCTGTAAATCTCCGTCAGAGCTTGGCAGCACAGACCTTTCTCACCTCATCCTGTGGTTCAGGGTTTATTCTCCCAGGCAGCACTCTACCAAAGACATTTCCTTGAAATAGCACCCAGGTCCCCAGGCACACACCTTGCTCTGCCCAGAAGCAGCCTTTTATCCCAGCTGTTGCTTTCCAGGTCTTTAGTTACAGCCGAGGGCCTTGTGCTTCCCTCCATTAACCCTGTGATGCCACTGGGGAGGAGCTGCTACATGCTGCAGCCCAGCTTCCTGACCCATGGTTCCAGTAAGCCAAGTCTTGCTCCCCAGGTGGTACTTGCACCTTTAGGCTAAGACTTGTTGTCATAGTTAGAAGGGCCGGGACCAGTTTATCATTATGTGGTTAGAAGCAAAAACTGTATATTCTATACCCTCTATGTCATTGCTCACGGGCTGTTAACAAATCATCGGTAGCAGCTGCCCAGGACCCACCTTCACATCCAGCGGGAGGAGTCCCCTCTGTTAATGGGACCATCAATGCCTTGCCTCAGAGACAACTCCCTCCGGGACCCCGCCCTGACTCACAGCAGGACATCAACCCGCTGTGAGATGCTCCCCTGAGGTGGGAGCAGCCGAGTGCTGCCCCCCAGAGATGGTCTGGGGGCTCAGGTCAGCACGAGGGACCCTGCCCCGCTGGATTTCCAGACCTGCCGGACCTTCCGGACCTGTTCGACGGTTTCTTCTCCGGAGGAGGGGAGCGACCAGACCCTTCCCCATGGGACCCCTGCTTCAGCAGGATCCCTGCTTCAGCAGGACCATGTCATTGGGACCGCTGCCACCCCCCAAGCCGGCAGTGTCGGGTTGTATGCAGACTCTGGTTGGGGGTTTTTGTTGGGCTGTTGGATTTCTCTTGTTTTGTATTTCTGACTTGAGTCTCTCGCTGGTTTGCCTTTTCAAACCATTACACTTGTTTGCTTTGCTATATATACTGTGGGTTGACTTTAGAGGTAGGACTACCATGTGCCTAGCCTCCCCTGTATGTGTCCTTTTTTCATTAGCCAAAGCAGGAAAAAGGAATGTGGCCATTTGCCCACTATCTATGCCTGGCTGACTGAGCTCCAGTCAATCTGCCTGACACAAGCAAGACCCTAACAAATGACTGCCGAGTCTGTCCTTATCACCCACATGAGATATGGGTGGCAAATGAGATCATAGAATCATAGAATGGTAGAGGTTGGAAGGGACCTCTNGAACTCCATTAGGATCCCCTTTGCCCAGCTCTCCAGTCTGTCCAAATCCTGCTGGATGGCAGCACAGCCTTCCAGTGTGTCAGCCACTCTTCCTGGTTTTGTTTCATCACCAAACTTACTGAGGTTACACTCTATCCCTTCAACCAGGTCACCGATGAAGATGTTGAATAAGACTGGACCCAGTACTGACCCCTGGGGAATGCCACTGGTTACGGGTCACCAACTGGACTCTGCACCACTGATCGTGACCCTCTGAGCTCTGTTGTTTAGCCAGTCTCACTGTTTTCAGTGAGAGCTGACCTGCACAGGTGTGGACAGCCTGACATTTCCTGGACAGAAACACAGAAAACGAGCAAGTTTTCGATGCCACAAACACTTTTTATGCTGGGGTGTCCATACTGAGCAGTCTGGGAGGCAGCCAGAGATCAAGCTATGTGAGAGTCTCCTGCTGTCTTCTTGCAGTGGTTCACAACATCCTGAAATTATGAACGCCCAAACTCATGTGTTTCAGACCTAGTCTCTTACCCAAGGATGGATTGTAATGATTTTATTTTTATTTTGAAAGCTTGAACAAGCAAGGGTTTGGCTGTTTAAGATACTTGGGACTGGGGGAGTGCTTTATGATTAGCAGAAGAAACAATTTGTGCCTTTTTTTAACAGTTCCAGTGCAGAAATTTCTGTGGATGAGAGCTGAAAGACAAATGATGTAAGGCAAGATTTGTAGGAAGGTACAGTGTCTTTTATTGAGCTAAAGAATAAAGCTGAAAAAGAACAAAACAAATCAGACTTCCCAGGTATAAGGGCCTGCATCCCCAAACGTGTATCCAGACTTTTAACTATATGTCAAATAATTGATAGCATTTCTCTCTACAAGTCTGCCCTCACGTCTTTAGCCCGTCCTAGCAACAATATCACTGGATCTTGGAAGGAAAATCAAGCCTATGGTGGTGAGGACAACATTACGCAGAGGAGTAGAAAATACCCAAAGATGGTAGCATTGACTTGGTCTTCATTTTGCCAAATCGCAGGTCCTGGAAAATGCAGCTTGGGTTGTATGCCATGAAAGCCCTTGGGATTCAATACTGTGCAGACAGTAATCTTTGTGTAGACAGGACACTCAAATACTCAGCACACTCACCAGAGAAGATTCTACAGCCTACCTACTATTTTAAAAAAGTGTCTGTCATGCAATGGCAGACTCCCACTTAATAAAAAACACGAGGTGGCAGCTTTAAGTTTGGCACTACCTGATTTCTGCTAGCCTTTGCAATGTTAATAGTTTCTGCCAGTAGCTTCTTTTTTCAAAGCAGGATTTCTCTCCTGTATCTATTTTATCAGGCAGAGGATGATCAGGAGGTTAAAAACCACATGATTAGCATTAATGACTATTATTATTTATACCCCTGTACAAGCTGCACAAGTATAGGAGAAGAGACAGTCCATTTCCCCAAAGAGCTCACAAATCTTATTTATGATAAGGAATCACAGGCCATGTATCAATAGGAGGAGAGGAGAATAGGGAAGAAGCAGGACAATTGTATTAAACACAAACCTCCTCCACAGCTGGGCCCGCATCCTCAGCCAGAAAATACGCATGGGGGTTTTCTCTACAGCACTTCTTTTCCCCATACCAGAGGGTTCTGTGGTCTTTGTCCTCTCCTCAGCAACATATTAATCTATGGCCCGAAGCTCATGCCAATAATACACAAGGGGCAGCATCCAGAATGACAAAAATAACCAGTTTTTGTACACTTCTGTCCATCTTGTAGATCAAGTGCCCACTGCATTACTGTTTTACAAATGGAGAAACTGAGGTCTGTGATGGTGCAATAGCTTTCCCTAAGATCAACTACTTTTATCTTGAGAAAGAGACATAAAACTTGATGTTACTACCATATTTCTGGGCTCAAATGAGTATTACAACAGATGTGGAATCCCATAAGGTCCTAGAAATTGTGGAAAGTAGATTCCAACTCCTTTATCACAAACATCATGGGTTGATGTAGACACTAAGGGAACTTGGATCCAGTTTCATTTTCTTCTTTGTTAAAATGGGGAAAATAAAGCACACTGGTGAGAGTATCCTGAAAAACCACTTAGATGTTCGTGGCAAGTAAGGTATTGGAAAGTATATAAAACCACATTTAACCTGCACAACTGTTCTCTCTCACTGTAGAATGGCATTTCAATAAGTGCTCTGAAGAGGTTATGCCTTGCAAGTATCTTGTAAAACTGAGACTGCTGCATTGCATGTCCAGCAGATCTTGGGGCAAATGTAAAGATGAACAATGACACTGTATCTGGCTGTGTGTGATTCCACCTCCACAACAGCCTCACATGTGAAATCAATGAAATAAAACATGGCAGATTTGGGGGCTGTACAGGAAGCTAGTTGCTTGTACTTTAGCACTTAGAGTATAAAAAGCTGAAAGGACCATCCTTAAAACAAAGAGATTTGCTCTTAAATCTCTTCTGGTTGCCATGAAGCTGTCAGTGGTCACAATCATAAGAAAGTCATAGCAGAGATATTCACAGTTAGCTACTAAATTTATTCAATACTCTTAGGCTCTGTTTAGATAGACTGAAGTTACCCCAAGGTCGAACTTCTCTGTGGTGCAGACTGTAAGCTTATAAATGCAAGCTCAGGTGTTGACCAGGCACATATTTCAGAGTCCCCAGCACTCTGTTTGCCTGAACACGCTTGGCCAGTCGCTGGGTCAACAAGCATGTTTATGCAGGCATCCAGTTGGCTCTCTGAACGGCAGCCACAGGGACAGGACACAAATGTGGTACATGGTCTTTGGGCTCGAGACGAGTTTCATAGCAGTGCAGGACAGCTTCAGTTCAACTTGTGAATCTCTTCTGTTCCCAGAGTGCTAGTTTCCCACTCCTAATAGCAAGTGTGTTCTTTATCAGGCTATTGTCAGAAAAGTAGATCTGGAAATTGCATTCTGCTGGACTTTGCTTTAGTATCAATTGAGTTTAGCTTGAATTAAAAAAAAAGAGAAAAAACTGCCAGGAACTGATTTAGAGAGTCTTTTTGCTCCTTCCCTGATGCTTTTCTTTTGCCAAACAGAGCCTGTCTAAATTGGGGAGCCTGACTCTTCACACATAGCTCCTAGAGAGAGCTGTGCAGTTAGTGCACACCTCTGCAGATGAAAACTTGAGTTGTTTTCCACAAAGAAGATCCAGACAGGACTGTAATCAGTGTAACAGAGATTCTGATGGAGGTGCTAAGAACACATGAACCTTATAAAGTTTCCCTGGCTCTCTGGAGCCTACGTGGCACATGTAGACTTTTCAGCCCATCATCAGTGTATGAGGTATGCTGTGTCCTAGAATAGAACTAATGTGTGTCTTGTGGCACCTCCCCTACACTACCAGGTACAGGTCAAGGGAAACTGATCCTCTAATGCAAGAAAACTAAAGATATTCATAAGATATGGTCAGCCTTTCTTCTCCTCTATTCACTGAGCAACTTGGTTTGTTTCTGTGTTCACAGGTGTCTTGGCAAATGCAGAACTACATCATCCCCTTATTCTGTGGCTTTCTACTTTACATTTTGCAGGAGTGTTGTCTGAAAATAGTCTTGAAGAGGAAAGCAGGGAAAAGAGGCCATCTGCAGCTTCAGTTGTCAAGCTGGTGAATGCAGGGGCAGGGAAGGTGTAGATTTAGATGACAGCTGCCCAGAGAAATGGCAGATTAGTGGGAAACTTGGTGATGAAAAATTTTACAATGGAAATAAATACATAGAAAAAAAAGAAAATGGGACGAAAGGAAAGTGATCTGAGTAACCAATCCCAGTGCTCTCTTACACTGGGCTTTACCTTGGGTCTCTAAGGTTGTTCTTCAAATGGATTCTGAGCTTAGAGAGGACTTCCACATTTCCTTTCCTCTGCTTTCTTTCTACAGGTTACAAGCTGAAACCTCCCTGACAGGTTTCCAGTGACATCTGCAGGGCTTTGATCCAGGATTTCCCCATGCTGCTCTGCCTATCCTGCCTGAATGAGTAGCTTCTCTGGTCCCACAACTCTGCTCAGGATAGTTGATGCCCACGCTTACAGCATTACCATGCTGTGGTGTCTCCCATCTCCTTGCATTCCCAGCATGCTAGATCCCCCATGGAAGTCAGTCTTACTTGCTTTGGGTGACAGAGAGCAACCAGCTTATAGGTGACAGTTTTCCTGCCTGAACTCTGTGGAACCAAGTGGAAAGAACAGGATTAGGCTTGTTCAACAATGCTGTCAGGAGCAAGCCCATGGCCTTGTACCCCAATGACCAGTGATCTTGCTCTATGGGATGTGTTGATTAATTGTAGATAGTTACAGTCACTTGTAAGCTATCTATCACAGTCATCATTAGGTGTCATAAGGGACTTGTAAGAGCCCTGGTTAAGAAGGATCACTCCCATTTTTCTTCAGCTTTCATAATGCCCTAGTGCCAGCAAGGACTCATGGCTGGATTAACCTCTTACTTACTAAGGCTGAAATAAAGAGATGTCTTAGAAGACCTATGTACAGGGAAATAGCGCAGCCTGTGCAAGTTTTTTGCTAGAGTCAGCAGCAGAATCCACATCAACTGAGCCCCGGTAGCAAGCCAGCAAGAGCACTACAGATGCCTGCTCTCCTCATGAGTCAAAACCTCAAGATGAGGATAAAGTAATTGTGCCAGTAACCCAACAACTGAATGAGCAACACAAGGACATTTGCACATCTGATTTCACACTCTTGGCTTTTAGGTGCTGCCATTTGTGCATTACTGGCATGGGCTTTGGGCCATAGATTAATATGTTGCTGGAGTGGAGGACAAAAACAAACACACACATAACCCCACTGAGATCTCTTGTAAACCCATCCACAGCCATCTGTTCTAGGAGTCATGACTTCCAAGAGCCATAAAAGCTATAGTTTCTTAATAGGACAATCAAAAACATTTTATCAGGTCAGCACTCCAAGTCCTAGGGCATGAGTGCTATTGCCGTCTTGGAATGGAAAAACCTACCTAAGGATCTTCCCAGAAAGATGCCAAGTGCTTTCTCTAGACATTTGCTGAATGGGTGCCTCCATCTGCCACTGAGACAGCTTGCAGCTGTTGAGCTTGCACCTGGAACTGTTTTGTTCCCCACAAAGGAAAGAAAATCAGAGCACTGTTGGCTGAATTATCCTACTGTCCTTCATCTAGAAATGCTCTACATACTTAAATGGCCTCTGTGTCTTCACTGGGTGAAGGGTGAAGTGAGACTCTGCATCAAGTTCCTTCTGATGGACACCTGACTGACAATGCCAGAGTTTGCAGTCACTTCCACAGGCATAAGAAATCCTTCCTCCTATGAATAGGATATCCTCTCGAAGAGAAGGAATTCAGGAGTTGGCATCCATTGCAGTCCAGGAGCTTACAATTTGTTCAACATGCTTATTTGACTTTTGCCTCAACTGTGGCAAACAACAATAATGAACAGATACCTGTCTGATCCAGAAATTGACTGAGAGGATGCTGTGCCTTGAGAATAAAAAATAACTGTATCTTATCTTGGGGGGAAAGAGAGAGGTTTCTTCCCCAACCCCATCTCAACAACAACAACAACAACAACAACAACAAAAAAAAGGTGTATCTATGGAAATCTGTAAACCTCTGTAAGATTTGCAGGGTTTGTAAGGTTCTATAAAGCTAAGAAGTAAAAAGGAGGAAGGAATGAGAGAGGAGAAGATAAAGTAATTGCCTAATGTACACCTTTAATGAACTAAAACATACTCTCCCCACAAAGGGCTCATAAGGGAAAAAACATCATTCCTTATATACACCTTCCATCTAACACTGAATTATCTGTGGCAATTGGACCCACAGCCTCACATGAGAGGATCTTATAAAGAGGAAAGGATATTGTAAGAATACTGTATGCAAACACACCCAATTAATTCAAGAGCATCATTGTTATTTCATTTATATAGCACCATAGGGGTATGCAATGCTTTACAGACGATTAGGGGCTATAAAAGTTAGAGAAAAGATGAAGTAGAATGCAAGGAGCTGGCAACCAACGAGTATGAGCCCTGACTAAAAGCTCTCACCATGGTGTTTATGGTTTGTTTGTTTGTTGTGGTTATTTCTTTTTTTTTGTTGTTTTAAGGTTCAAGGAGTGTTTTTGGCACCAATCCCTTTTTAAAGGGAGGGAGAGACTGTTTAACATGACTGTTGGGCCTGTTCCAAGGATGCAAAGTTAGAAAACATACTCGTTAAAACAGGTCTGAAGAAACAAAACATAAACATCCACAACAAAGAGCAGGGAGATAAATTTGAGATAAACTGTAAGCCATTTCCTGAGAGTTCAATGCTTCAGTAAAGTGGTGGGGTAAACAGAGACTGCATAAGCCCAGAATTGACTGGCTGAGGCTCCAATTAGATGAGTGTTTTGCTTCTAGGTTGAGATAGACATACATAAAGCACATCCTGTCACTTGTGTCCTGCATTTGCAGCTTAGGGATAGTCTTGGATTCTCAGCTGATATTTTAGCTGGCGTGAGAGCAGCAAAGAACAGGAAGCATCTTTCCACCAGCCAAAAAAAGCATGCAACTCATGATTCCAGATAGAGATCTTATTAATAGGATCTAGACAGGCTTTTGTACTGCAGCACTAAAATATTTCAGGAACAGCTGGACCTTAAATCTACCCAGAAGCCATACAATGAGAATGTAGCTGCTTTTTCAAGAAACATGTACTTTTCCCATAGCAATATCTGACACCTGTGCTCTGTAAATGGCACCGAGCCAGGATTTTAAGGATGAGTTTTACTGTATCAGTTGTGACTTCAAAGTAGGTAGATCTTCGGGGTTTTTTTGTTATTTGTGGTGGTGTTTGGTTTCTGTTGTTTATTGGGGGTTTTGTGTGGGTTTGTTGTTTTGTTTGTTTTTGGTTTGGTTTTGTTTTATTTTGGTTTTAATAAGATCTGGGAAAGCTTTTCAGTTTCGTTTGTTTTGAATAGGAAAATTCTTTGAAACATCTGTTAATTTATTCTCTTCTCTCTAACATTTTCCACCTACCACTTTTATCAAAATGGTCACTGAGAAATTGTTTTTTAAAAGTACTAAAAGCCTTTTCTTTTCTTAACAAGGAAATGCTATATCAACAAGATTTTCATTAAGAATCTTGACCGAAAACATGTACTTCTTTTTCAGAAGGATGGAGAGTGGGAAACTGGTCCTTCTCCGATGCTTCAAAACCATTCTGGCTTTTGATGTTTGAGAATTCTCTGCCTAGCCCCTGCTTTTTCCATCAGCTCTGGAGTAATTCCTGAGTTGTTTTTTGCATTATTTCCCAAGAATGTATGGGGTTTTTTTAATTGCTATTGTCCAACAGACACCACCAGTGATGATGAGTGATCTAGAGCTAAGAGACTAGCATTAGCATGTTTTACAAGATGGCCTCTAGACTGAAGCTGGTGGTGTTAAAAAAAAAAAAATCCTACCAGTATCTCTGACCTTTGGGTAACTATCCTCTAAACCAGCTTTATTTATAGAAAATGATGCATGGATCATAGCTATCTTTCTATTGATATGCTAATGCCTGTTTAAACCTATTTTATACTACTACAGTTTATTCCTTGTTCCTGTACAATATAAAGTACATTTCTACTGATTTTGCTGCAGCTACTGTAAACCAAGTTATACTGTGGTAACTATTCCAATGTATCGTAGGACAGATTCCTGGTTGAAGATACTGGTAAAACCATTAACTTGGGGGGGGAATACAAAGGAATTAAAAAATTGCTACATTTTTTGCTTAGAAGGGTACTTTTGCATGTGTGCATGTGTTTGTGCTATTCAGATAATAAAAACTCGGCAGCAGCTAACATCCTGCCTAACCTTTTCCCAGCCTTCCCTTAAACAATGCTCCATGCTGTCCTTCAGCAGCCCACACAGCCAAATATACAGCTAAATCAGCTTTTTATTCTCTTGGATAAGATCCACCAATAGTACTGCTGAGCACCACCCTCCACAGAGGCCGTACGCCTGGCTCACAGGACCAGCATCTCCAGCTGCCTCCAGATACATCGTCAGCAGCAGTCTCCTGCCAGTCTCCACTCTTCTGAAGTGACCCGCATCTCTTGGCAAATACCTGCTCCAGAAAATTAAGAGGTGGTAACTTAACCATGCCTAGTTTGGGCTACAAATATCTGCTTACTTTTCACATCTTTGGCCCAAAGCACCAAATACGTAATATTCCCCATTTAGTTCCTTACTCCTATAACCCTGCTTTTAGGTGATGTGTGCAGTTCTTCAGCTGAGTCATGAAACTAACGTGGGACTTTCCTTCTGACAGACAGACTGTAGCTTTGTTGTTCTCCACAAAGAGTTTCTAGAAACTCTCTCCTGAGTTTCCTTGGAAACAGCTTATGATCAGCATAATGCTCCATGGCACTTGACCATTCATCTCTATGGTGGTTATAAAAATCCCATCAGAAAACGCCTTCGAGCCTTCTATCCCATTAAAAAGAAGAATCCAGATACCAATTCCTTGATTCAATAGTAAAAGAAACAATAAAATTCTTCATTAGACTAATTGGGCCAATACTATTGAAAAACATGATGGGCCTAAATCTGAACTCTAGTTCCAAATCCAGGAAGATGAGATCTGAGGAAATATCCATTGGGCCTGTGGGGCTTGTGTAGTTGGTAATTGCTATCAATTATGAAAAAAAAAAAGGGATTTTCAGCCTTTTTGGTTTTGTGGCACCTGGAAATTTCACACACATTTCACAGTGGAGGTGTGGACCCTAGTAGAAAGCACCTAAGCTTCCTGAAATAAGTGTTTCTTAACAACTTTTCCTGGGCTCACTTGGATCCAGAGAGTGCAGGTGGGAAAGTGTAGTAGTACTCTTCTACAGAGGAATTATGGGACAGCTCATGAATAAATGGGGTTCATTTCCCAGCTACAGCCCCTACTGTGATTAAGGCTATTTTTCTTTTCCTTAATATCTTGACTCAGGCATAGAGAAAATGTGTGCTTCAAAGCTATTAGACAAAACCATGAGTCTTGGAAATAAGTGATTTTTTTTCCCCCTCATCTTTTGTTTGTCATTAACAGTCTTCTCAGTAACCACCATTATGGCAGCAGTGGGCCACGTGACAGAAGGTAATGAAAATGAAGAGAAAAGGGTAAAGTTATTGCACTAGAACAAACTCTGTTATATTGCAGATTATATTACATGTGAAAGGCACATGACTGCATTGCCTAAGACTGGTGATGCTATGGGAGCCTTTCTCAGTCCTAAGCTGTTCATTAGCACAGAGAGATTTTGATTTAATAACTGTGATCAAAATCCCACTGAATACGCTGGTCATTATGTACCCAAACTGAAGATGCTCACCAAGGTTTATGGTCTTTGAGTAAATTTAAGTATTCATTAAAAGGCCCAGCTAGTATATCAGTTACCGAAGGAAAGCATCCAAATAATACTGTTGTCTGAAAAAGCCCTGACCTTTCAGAAAGCAGTTGGTATTGCTGTGCTAGTGAAAATAGCAGCTAAAGATGTTAGGGAGAATCTGAGTGTTATACCTTAAGTAGTGACTATACTTAATGAGTAATAAGGTAAATCATTATAAGAGAGACCACATTCTGCTTGAAGGGCTCCTATAAACACAAGGGCAACATCAGAAGGTATTTGGACATCATGGCTTCATCTATTTGAATAAATAACACTGTCAGAAAACATTCACAGGCACTTGAACCTCATAACCTGCATTTTTCAATTATTAGAGCAATTCCGGGTGTAGTTTGGACCCAGCTCAAGCAGCATTCTCCTAAACATTTCTTGGGTACAACATGGGAACTCAGAGAGTCCAGGAAACATTCCCAGTTGGCAGTCTGGATGTGGCTCCTGTTTTGGAGGTTAAGAAAGCTTAATACTGTGGAAATTTGTTATTCCAGGCCAGCTGGAATCAACATCAGAAAGGGGTCATAGCATATATAAAATCGCTAGTTATATAGTGAATGTTTGGCAAATTTCCTAGAGCTGGTTTTGTAGAAGAATCATGGTAAACAAGGTGAAAAGGAACTGAAGAAACAGTCATCTTTGGTCCATCTCTTGTGATAGGAACTCTTTTCATCTTATCTATTTTATACTGGAGCAGCTGACATGAGTTCTGGTGAAAAATCACACAATTGCTGAGTTGGAAGGGACCTGTTGACATTATCTAGTCCAACCCTCTCACCAAAGCAGGTTTGTCCAGAGCACATAACACAGGATTGCATCCAGGTGGGTTTGGAATAGCTCCAGAGAAGGAGACTCCACAACCTCCCTGGGCAGCCTGTTCCAGTGCTCTGTCACCCTCATAGGAAAGAAGCTTTTCCTTATATTTAGATGGAACCTCCTGTGATCCAGCTTGTGCCCATTGCTTCTCCTGTTGATGGGCACCACTGAAAAGAGTCTGTCTCCATCGTCCTTGCACCCACTCTTTAGATGTTTATAGACATTGATAAGGTCTCCTTTCAGTTTTCTCTTCCTCAGGCTAAATATTTCCAGCTGCCCACCTTTCCTCCTAAGAGAGAAGCCCCAGTCCCTCAGTCATCTCCACTGGACTCTCTCTAGTATTTCCCTGTCCTTCTTGAACTGGGGAGCCCAAAACTGGACACAGTATTCCAAATGTGCCCTCACCAGGGTAGAGCAGAGGGGGAGGATGATCTCCCCACACTCTTTTAATGTACCCCAGGATACTATTGGCCTTCTTGGCCACAAGGGCACATTGCTGGTTCATGTTTAACTTTTTTTTCACCAGGACTTGAAGATACTTCTCCTTAGGGCTGCTTTCCAGCAGGTCTACCCCTAACCTATATTGATGCATGGGGTTGTTCCTCACCAGTTGCAGGACTCTACACTTGCCCTTGTTGAACCTCATTGAGTTCTGCCCTTTCCAAGACTCCAGACTGTCCAGCTCTCACTGAATGTCAGCACAGCCTTCTGGTGTGTCAGCCACTCCTCCCAGTTTTGTATCATCAGCAAATTTGCTGAGGGTACACTGTCCCCTTGTCTTAAGTAATTGATGAATATATTGAACAAGACTGGACCTGACCCCTGGGAAACACCGCTTGCTACAGTCCTCCAGCTCAACATTACACTGAACTTCATCTTGTGGTCACTACAGCCAAGGTTACCTCCAGCCTTCACATCCCCCATGAGTCCTTCTTTGTTTGTTAATACAAGATTCAGCAGTGCACCTGTCCTCATAGGTTCTTCTACCACTTGTATAAGAAAGTTATCCTCAGTGCTCTGCAGAATCTCCTGGACTGAGTGTGTCTAGCTGTGTTACCTTTCCAGAAAATATTAGGGTGGCTGAAGCTGCCCATGAGAGCCAGGGCCTCTGATTGTGGGGCTACTTTCATGTCTGTAAAAGGCTTTATTGACATCCCCATCCCGATCAGGTGGTTGGTAGTAAACACCCACAACAGTGTCACCCATGTTAGCCTGTCCCTTATTTCTTATCCATAAGCTCTCAACAGGTTCTTCATCTTCTAGGCAGAGCTTGATGTATCTAAGTGCTCTTTCACATAAAGAGCCACTCCACCAACCTGCCTTGCAGGTCTATCTTTCCTAAACAGTACACAGCTGTCCATGACATCATCCCAATTGTGCAAGCTATCCCACCATGTCTCAGCAGTTGCAATGATATCATGGCCCTGCAATCATACACAGATCTCTAGCTCTTCCTGTTTGTTCCCTATACTGTGCATGGCATTTCAGAGAGGTGGTCAAGCATGCAGGTTTCCCTGGAGGAGAGTGGGAGGATATGCTATAGTCATACATAACCCCAGCATGGTTTGCTTTCTGGGTTCTTGTCTTTGGAGGTAGCTGAAGAGCATCTGTGGCAAGTGGGGTTGACTTGGCTTATTTCCCAGGTGGATGCATTGATGTAAGCATTTCTATTTTGTTCCCTACCCCCCAAACCCTTCAGTTTAAAGCTTGTTTCACTAAGCTGGCTAGCCTGCTACCAAAGATTCTCTTACCTTTTCCAGACAGGTGTATCCCGTTCCTCCTTAACTGGTTATTTTCATTGGAGAATGTCCCATTATCATAAAAACCAAAGTCCTGTCAATGGTACCTGCTTATGTAGCCAGAAGTTGATGTGCATTATACGTCTATTGCTGGCTACCCTCTTTCATCCAACTGGTAAGACTGAAGAAAAGATAACTTGTGCACCACGTAGTTTTACATGTACTGCTAGGGCTTTATAATCCTCCTTGATTCTGCTCAGCTTCTGGTTTGCTCTGTCACTCATGCCCACATGAAAGAGTAGCAGAGGATAGTAGTCCGTGCTTTTGATCAGGTGGGGATACCCTTTGAGTAATGTCTCTGATCTTAGCTCCCGGGAGGTAGCAGACCTGTCATGGATCTCTGTTGGGTCAGCAGATGGTTCCTCAGTGCCCTTTAACAGATTCACCCACCACAAGTACTCACCATTTCTTTTGCAGTGTTTACTGTGTTCTGCTTTTACAGTTATTTCCTGCAGCCTGTATTCACGGGTGTCTGACTGTTAAAATCTCCCATCTGCTTGTGGTTGTAATTGTGGAAGATGGAGACTGAAGGGCAGTCTTGCTTTCGTGGGTCTCCAGTGTCCAAGGTGCCTCATTTGCAGTGGTGTCCTCAACAGGAACGTGCTTGCAAAACCACCTATCTGTCTCCACCTCAGCTCTACCGACATTGTGCAGGCTTTCAACAGTTTCTTGTAACTCTGGCACCTCACATTAACAGCTCATCAATCTGTGCACACCTTATGCAGGAACTGGCCTTTTCCCCAGGAGCAGGGTTTGGGCGATGGGTACAGCTACGGCCTGGGTTTAGGTCTCCTTTGGTACCAGTTCTGTCTGGGTGGATACATCAGGCACCACTGGGGCTTCCTCAGAAGGAGCAACAGCTTTAGTAGCCCTGAGGCCAGTAGCCACCCTTTTGGTAGAGCCCTTGCCCCCAGCTGTGGGCCTACAAGGAGAGTTCAGTGCCCTCGCTGCAGATGAGGAGACGCTGCGATGCCGC
>VWZY01000518.1:380797-445877 GCA_013399075.1 Chloroceryle aenea
AAAACCAAAGTCCTGTCAATGGTACCTGCTTATGTAGCCAGAAGTTGATGTGCATTATACGTCTATTGCTGGCTACCCTCTTTCATCCAACTGGTAAGACTGAAGAAAAGATAACTTGTGCACCACGTAGTTTTACATGTACTGCTAGGGCTTTATAATCCTCCTTGATTCTGCTCAGCTTCTGGTTTGCTCTGTCACTCATGCCCACATGAAAGAGTAGCAGAGGATAGTAGTCCGTGCTTTTGATCAGGTGGGGATACCCTTTGAGTAATGTCTCTGATCTTAGCTCCCGGGAGGTAGCAGACCTGTCATGGATCTCTGTTGGGTCAGCAGATGGTTCCTCAGTGCCCTTTAACAGATTCACCCACCACAAGTACTCACCATTTCTTTTGCAGTGTTTACTGTGTTCTGCTTTTACAGTTATTTCCTGCAGCCTGTATTCACGGGTGTCTGACTGTTAAAATCTCCCATCTGCTTGTGGTTGTAATTGTGGAAGATGGAGACTGAAGGGCAGTCTTGCTTTCGTGGGTCTCCAGTGTCCAAGGTGCCTCATTTGCAGTGGTGTCCTCAACAGGAACGTGCTTGCAAAACCACCTATCTGTCTCCACCTCAGCTCTACCGACATTGTGCAGGCTTTCAACAGTTTCTTGTAACTCTGGCACCTGACATTAACAGCTCATCAATCTGTTCACACCTTGTGCAGGAACTGGCCTTTTCCCCAGGAGCAGGGTTTGGGCGATGGGTACAGCTACGGCCTGGGTTTAGGTCTCCTTTGGTACCAGTTCTGTCTGGGTGGATACATCAGGCACCACTGGGGCTTCCTCAGAAGGAGCAACAGTTTTAGTAGCCCTGAGGCCAGTAGCCACCCTTTTGGTAGAGCCCTTGCCCCCAGCTGTGGGCCTACAAGGAGAGTTCAGTGCCCTCGCTGCAGATGAGGAGACGCTGCGATGCCGCTGGAGCTCCTCAGGGCAGCGTTGGATGGTGGGAGAGCGGCCGCCGGAAGTGCTGCCTCAGCAGCCGCCCACAGGCTGCCGGCTCCCAGCACAGGGCAACCGCTTTCCCAGCTTCCAAAAGCCGGCAACAGAGCCCAAAAAAAGAGCCAAAAAGAGCCCTTTGCCGACACTTTTTGTCTCACTCGCCCCTCCCCAGTGCGGACTTACCGCCCCTGGAGCTGGTCCCTCAGTGAGGGAGAGCCCTGCGCCCCCTCTGCTCCCTGGGTGACCCCACTCGCTGATTGCTTGCTCAGCACTCCCGAGGGGTTACTTTTATGATGGGGACGGGTGGGTGGTCTCGGTGAGCAGCCGCTGGCACGTTAACGCCTCGTTCAGAGCTGCCGCTGGTGGAGCTGCTCTGCCTCGGAGGGAGGTCTCAGCAGCCGCCAGCCCGCAGCACAGCTGAGCTGTTCTCCTGCCTTCCAAAAGCCTCAAAAAGAGCTCCTTATCTTGTCCCTTTTCGCCGTGATGCCCTTTCCCCAGTCAAAATACACCGCAGAGTTGGACAACCAATGTAAAAAAGCATGCCAACAGCAAATAGAGTGACAATTCCCGAAGTTCCTCAGAACTGATAACGTAATCCAAGGCCTCTGTTGCTGCTTAAGTCCTTCATTCAGTACTTCCAAAGCAAATGCAAATTGACCAGACATGAGCTTGCAATAGTGTCATACAACAAAAGATACACTCTAGAGCACTGTCAGAGTGATGTTCAAATGCTATATGGCAACTAACTATGGAATATGGAGGAACTCCACCCCCAGACATCATATCCAACTCTACCAAGGCAAAGTCAAGGGTATTGTGAATTAGGCTTTCAAATGAAGTTGGTGTCCAGATACACTTCAAAATAAGGAGGTAATTCTTTTGAAGATGCTCATCCCTAATCAATTTTTAACCCTAAACAGGAACTGCTTTATACTAACTGGAGTCACCTGAGTCTGTGTCCTAAACTGGAGAAGCCAAGTGCTTGAAAAAGCTGCAATGTGTTTGCCAAATCTAATATTTCCTATTTGTAATGGCAGTGTCTTCTTTATATTAGACATATAGAAGATATTCTAGTGCAGTTTAAATAAAAGTAACTCAGCATGAGTGACCTGTGATGTCAAGACATGTGAGACTGATATCGTTATCATTTTTTACAATGACTGGCAATTAATTGCCTGTCATTTATAAATCAACAAGGCTTTGTGCAAGAGGAACCTCACTATGGCCTTGTGTCACCAATGGAGTGATACATTTCTAAGTGAAAATTAACAATATGTTTACTGAAATGTGACAGTGATTTAATAAGATTCGATAGCAAGGTACACTTCATTATTTACTTCATATAGAACAGGGACAGACAAAACTGTGAGGGAGACCCTCCCATTGAGTCATGAGGTTCAGAAAGGACACCCTTGTGTCCTAAACTCCTTCTCTGATAGTTAGTCAAGGGTTTATGTCTAAAAGATTATTTGTGCATAAGAAATACTTTATATCAATTAGGATTTCAAAGTTTAGCGTACTATTAATCACTGAGAATCTGTTGCTGCAAGGAGTCTCTCAATCTTGAGGAGTAACTTGAGAGTCATCCCTACTCAAGGGGAGATCCTGGTGTGAAGCTTGATGCTGTGCAGGAAAGCTCAATGGGTTCTTGGCTGCTGAGTATTTATGGACAAAGACAATTTACTTGTAGTAATATTTGCATCCTGATTATAGGTTATGTGACTCATCTTCAAGTGGTTAGGATGAAATCAAAGGCTGGAAGCGTCTTAGGTATCCTGACTCTGAGCACTAAAGGTCCAACTCTTGATGTGGCTAATTGGGCCTATTTCTAACTACATTGAAAATAGTTAATTGAGAAATACTGGAGACAAACAGCTGCTCTAAACTAAGAATCAAGAAACTGGATGAAGAAAACCATTACAATATCATATCATTTAGAAGACATTTAAAGAGTTCAGTTGCTATAGGCCTGGCATAATTTCAATGAATTCCTAGTCCAGAGAAACCCAAGTATGCTCAACTAGTACTTGCAAGTCCTGAATGAAGAATACACCTTCAGCTAAGATTGATTAAGGTCAGCTAGTTCTTCTAGTGTAGACAGGAACCCAAAGAATTGCTGTTCAAACCTGGCAGTCACTTCAGATTGACAGCAAAGGACCTTACTCCAGAAAATAGTTGCAATCCTTCCCCACTGTTCCCCACTCTTAAAACAGGCCAGGCATGCTACAAGATCCAGCATGCAGTGGTAAAAGCTGATCTTCTTCTAAAATGGTCAGAAGCTACATGGTATCGTAAGACTAAGAGGCCATTTCAGGCTCTCCATGACAGCTTTCTTGTTCAATGTAGACGAATTTAATTAAACTGGAAACCAAAAGAGAGGCCTGACTTTGTAGGCAGGATAACAGCAAAGACTTCAAAGCAAAGGCATTATGTTCTCCATTGTGCAAGATACAAGGGGAGGAAAAAAAACATTCTTTCACTCTATCAAACATAATAAAAGTCTGAGTTAAGAAGCACAGAACAAAATGCGTGGTTAATTTAAGGTGAAATCAGAAAAGAAAAAAATACAAGGGCCTGCCTGCTTCTCAGAGCATCATAACTCTTGCTGATTTTAGATGGTACACTGGATACTCGGTATCTCTGAAATTGAGATCCAAAAATTGAATGTGGCTGTATTGTTCCTTCTTACCACATTAGAAGTGCTATACTGAATCACAAATCACCTGCAACTACAGTTGGTTCAAGGGGTTACAGGGAACAACACTTTGGGCACACCTTGTGTTGCATATAGTCTCATGGGTATGTGTATGAAGTAGCGAATGCAATTACATTTAAATATTATAAAGTTATTCATGAGTCTTGTTGCCTCTTTTTTTTCTTTTTCTTTTTTTTTTCTTTCTCTATAATCTGTATGCCAGAAAGACAGTAACATTAATAATGTTACTGTAAAATGATTGACTTTGTTATTCTACCCTGACTGTAGATGCTGTATATGTAGGTGAATGTGAAAACTGAAAAACACACCCTAACTCTCTGCTCAAAAGTGAAGAAGATTTCTTGGGGAATTAGCAGTTATTGTAATCCTGAAGAGCTGGTACTCTATCTTCCCTGAGCTGGGTTTCTAAGGAGCCCAGACAAACCTGTTTCATATGGAAGGATTTCTCTCAACTGGTAGAAACAAGGAAGGGGGGGAGGAGCATACACCAGTACACTGTTCTTCTCAGTATCGGCTGCCATACAATACCCCAGACTGTCCTTTCAATTCTTTCCTGAATTGTGTAATGGTCCAATTGTCCTTCAATTACATTTTGGTTAGCTTCCTATAACAATACACTTGTTTTGAATAAAATTTAAGGAGTGGAAGGTGTAAAAGAAAAAAACAAATTAAAGAGAAGGGAAGAGGTAAAGAGATTTTGACAGGAGATATGATTGATGCTGTGTGTGCTTTATCTTTCACAGCTTATGTAATATATACATGAGAAATATTTAGTTTGATAGTTAAAGAAACTAAATCCCTGTCGAGGATAAAATACATCAGGGACACAGAACAATTCTTCATCTGGTTTGGCTATCATTCACTTTGCAGCCTACTGGCTGTCTCCCAGGAGAATTCATAATAGATCAGAGGCAACGATGCTCTCTCCTCTGGCCCCCACCATTTCTACCTTCCTTCCTCATTTCCCCCTGCCCTTCTGCCGCCACCATCCTCCCTGTCCCATCCTGCCAGCTCCCCTGCCTGTCGCTGTGTAAAAGGAGTGTGTGAAAGCAACAAACCTCTGGAGAAAGCATGCAGCGTGCCTGCCAGGAATGGAGCTGAAAGAGAAGCTGGTCCACACGGAGAGCCCGAGGCATTGTGCCATCCTCCTGTGCAGCCCCTTGCAGCCTGTTTTACAGGGAGTGGCAGGAGAATGGGAAAGGCAGAAACAGAAACTGTCTGGAGACTCAAGCAGAAAAGTCAGGGATTCAAAGCAAAGATGAGGCCAGAGCATTGCAAATGAAATCTCTGAGTGAATACTTTCCACCCAGCACTTTCCTTTCCTCCAAATCCTGTATTTTCCTTCTCCCTATCAGTATCTCACCTCCTTCCTCATCGCTGCAGGGAGACACACAACTGCTATTAGGATGATGATGAGAATCCCAAACCATTTGAGATTCTCTGCTACTAGGACAGAAGGTGCCCCACCACAGCCTCTTGTAAAAGCATGTGCTCAAAACAAAGTCAGTATTAAAATTAATTATCACAGGTAGGCCTGTATGTGTAGCATCCAGTACATCATTTCCTTAATTCCTTAGAACTTGACCAGACTTGTTTTGTAGGAGTGGGTATCTAAAGTGCACATTGTTGGGAATTTGTAGGCTTTTTGTTTGCACACACACCCACACGCACACCCATCAGTTCAGCTAGTGTTCAAGAAATACAGTAAGGAATCAGAAGAAAAGTTGATACCCTGCAGAGATACCTTCTTCTTCTGGGAAATCTCTGTAGTCTTAAATGGGGAGCAAGAACATAAAATTTAGCAGGATAATGGGCTTTAAAACAGAAATATGCCATTGATACAGTAAAGAAAAAGACAGATATATTTACCATGGCAGAACCCTACAAAATGAAAATCCACAGGTTGCACATGAAGAACAATCTAGGGGCAATATACTTTGAAGGTTTTGCCTGCATTGAGACTGCTCAGAAGAAACACTGTTCTCCTTAGGTTCCTGAGAAACAGACAGGTCTAACTTCTTCAGTAAAGAGCAGGGACATCTGTATACTGAATAAACAGCTGCTAGATCCAGGCAGCAGCAGAAGAGTGTCTCAAGAGATGAGACACGATTAATCAGTAGGTGGCAAAAGGCACCTTATGGGGACAGTTGCAAAAAAAGGAGTCCAAGATCTAGAGTCAGGGAAGATGATTGGCTTGGATGTAGTGTTGCTGGGGTATTGGGACTGTGAATCAATGTGGAGGAAGTGTGAGAGACTAGAGGCTGAGTGGAGGAAAAACAGAAGATTAATAAATCATCAGAAGAGAGAAATAGAAACATTTGGGCAAGAGAAGTAGTAGAATATAAGGAGATGAGCATAAGGGGTAGAGGGAGCAAGATTTAATTAATTGCCTAAGGTTACATGGGAAGAAGGGACAGCCCAGTCCAACAAGGCAGCTTCTCAAAGGCTCAGAGCTAGCAAGTGGTCCAGGAGGACATTGTCCTGAGAATGAGTTAGTTGTGCCCTCTCCTTTTCACTAGTTGGACCAGAGCCTCCTTTCCAATATCCAGTGATGTTTTCCATCCTTTCCTGGGGCACAAGGAGTGCTAGGAAAAGTTGGAGTGAACCATTCCAGTTGGCTTCATGATCCTCCAGGATGTGGAGAAATCCATCCCATCTTTCCAAAACCACAAGGCGGCTGCAAGAGCAGTATACAAGGACTGAAGTCTGGAGTTCAAATTTCCTTATTCCTCTCCCAATCACAAAGAGCACAAGAATTTAGGTGAGGTTTCCAAGCCAGGTCATTTTATTCAGGCATCTCTTTCCAACAGCAGTCCATTCTCCTCTTGACACAAAGCTGTGGGGATTGTTTATTGTTAATGATAACCCCATCTTCCATCAGTTAAAATCAAGCTCCTTATATGAATGGAAATACTTTATAATTACAAATCTAAGGAGAGGTAGGAAAACAAAACAAAACAAACCCCAAACTGAAACAAAAACAGACACAAACAACAACAAAAAACCCAAACCAAACCAAAAACAGCAACAAAACACAACCTCAGAGTTGCAACTGTCTTTGTCAAGAAATAGAACCCAGAATGCATTCAAAGCACTACATGTCTATCAAAGTCTAATAAACCAGCAGGAAATGGGAAGTCCCCTGACAGCTCATCATTTGTATACATCAGCAGGAAAAGTGGGGCCTTACCCTGAGAAGATAATCTCTGTAGCTGGTCACCTGAGTTTCGGGCATCCACAGGTAAAATCTATAATGCAGCCCTAACTGCATCATCTCTAAGGGAAGGTTTTCCATTAGTGCTTTGCAGGAAATGTAGCAAACAGTTTCACTGAAATGCACCTCTTAAACACATTTACATAAATAAGCTTTCACTTAAAAAAAAGCAGCCTTGGTCAATCCACTGGGGTTTTCCCATCACCCCCTAAATTTAACAGCATATGCCTGAAGGGCAGTGGAATAAGCAGCTTCTTCCGTAATTGCTCCTCCGATGTGACTTTATGCCCTTGGTGATTGTATGAGGTGAGGTTTCTCCTGTTCAGGTTCAGGGAACTTGAGGCTAGCCTATGGGCCAGCTTTCCTGAAGACGTTCATTACACCAACTCCTACTACATTATTTATCGTTTGTTTGCTCAGCTCTTTTAATTGCTTTCTTACTAGCATTACACTCCCTGCAGTCTTCTCAGTGAGCCATACACTTCTTCACCTCCAGTACCAGTAGTGCCAAGCTCTGCCCTTTGGACACCCACTGTGTGCATTCCCTCCTGGAGGTGAAGGCAGCATTTTGGGGCCGAAATGAGCAGATCTAAATACAATGGGAAAAGGGTACATTGCCTCAGCTGATCAGTTGATTGATCAGTCTGTCCATCAGCTCACTTATTCTTTTTGGGTGCTCACCTTTGCTGCTCCCACTAATCCACCCTCCTCCAGCTGCCTCATAATCATCATCATCATCCCCTTTCTGAATTAAACAGGTCCAACCATAGGCAAGAATTAGTGTGCAACAGTCAGTGTTCAAGACCCCATGTTCTATAAACCATCAGCATCTATCACTTGGCTTATCACTAGATGTCAGCTCTTAAAATGGCAATTATGAGCAAAAGCAATTTTAAGTCATTATCATAGGCTTTCTAAAATGCATTTGTTTCCTTCCAGCCCCCGTCCTTCTTCTCTCAAGGTGTATGCAATTGAATTTATTGGGACTGCCTGTCTTAATCGGCAGGAAGAAATAACATCTGTAAAATGCTCTGCCTTCTCACTGCTCCTCAAATGATTGTTCCAGTGCACTTTTCTAGTTTTCTACTTTTTTTTTTTTTAATAGTGAAACGTGCTGCCAGGTTTGAGAGGGTACAGATCTTTTTCTAGTGTTCCTCTCATCTGACTGTGCTCCACTGTGCCTCAGCAGCAGAGCTGCTCCTAAACTGTGCCACTGAAAAGTGCATACCACACTGCAGTACAGTCACTACATGTAGTCTGTAAAGAGCTTTCGGAAACCAGGAGGAAAAGAGCTATCTGATGTACAGTAAATTATTAATTGTTATTAGTTACTATCTTGACAGGTTTCTGTTACTCAGCTATCTTCCATCCCCAGTTTCGGGGAGGGAGAGGCTTTTCTGCCTTCTTCATTCTTGCTTCTCCCTTTTTTCTCCTTGCTCCTGGCCCACTTTGGGACCAGCTATCTCTGCATCTCTCTGCCCCTTAGTAACTGTGGACAGACTGAATCTTAGTCTTCCTCCAGCTTCCTTATGCAGACAGTGATGGAAACAACAGTGCAGTAGCATCTCTGAGAGCTCCATGCCCCAACAGGCACTGCTATAATCTGGATTCTGCCTCCATATCTAAAGAAGGATTTCACACAGCCCACCCCCTTGTGCTGCCCCCAGTAACTTATGTCTGAGAACAGCATAGTAGTCTGGGTCATTTACTGACAGCATTCAATCTCTTCTTGCATTTATTTTATGCCTGGAAAAGCATATATTCCTTCACAGGGTTTGAGCTCATATGCCTCATGTTAGAAGCAGCCCTACATGAGCTTGCTACATGCATGCCAGCTTTATCTGACGTGGGAGGGCTTGGTACACGGAGCACAGATATGGCACAGGTGAGAGGTAGCTGGGAGGTGGTGCAGCATCTGCCAGGACTGAGCAGAGTGCAGCTCAAGGCCACCATCCTCTCTGCTTGGATAACGACCCTGTGGCAACTTTTCACCTGTTTGTGAGGTTACAGCTCTAAAAGACACCATTGAAACTCTCTGAGATAGAGCCAGGAGAATACATCCCTTTCCTCAGCTCTGATGGATAGGCATGAGACCTGCAAACCAGAAACCGCTATTCAGGGAAGGAGAGAAACAACTGTGAGGTTAAACAATTGTGAGGTTAAACAATTGTGAGGTTAAAGCTGTGTGGCTGCAGGGTAACTATAACCACAACTCTGTGCTGAGTTGTTCTATATACGGCCTCATGAGCCTGTGCCCTGAGTCTCTTCAACCCCCAAATGTACATGAAAATAGTCAGAACTCACTTGCCCTCATTCCCAAAACAACAAGCAAAGCCTTCAAGACCTCCATGCAAAACCAATGGAGGAAAAATAGTAATTTCATTTTGAGTTTAACATAGTAATTTCATTTTGAGTTTAACATAAAAACCTCAAAAGATCACACAAGAGAAGTGTAGTATAAGGCAAGGTTCTATAAGTGATGGGCTTGGAGTCACAAGTCTTTCAGGCAACAAAGAGAGAAGAGGGAGATTTTTCAGGCAGAGGCATCATACAGGCTACCTTGAGCGTAAAGAGCAGCTTCATCTAGCACATGCCTCAGATCACTGTGTCTATTTGCTTGTCTCATCATTTGAAACAGACACACTATTCAATTTACAGGGAAGCAGGAGGCCTCCTGCCTTCACCACACTATGAAAAATATACCCCATTGTCAGCCATGAGCGCAGCTGTACTACTGTGAATATGATTTACCTGCCAGGGCTGATGAAGACAAACCAGCTTTGGTGCCATTTCAGAAGCCAGAATAAAAACCTACCTGGGTGAGTCCTGGGTAGGGACAACAATCTCTACCATCCATACTTTTACATGCAACTACACCCACAGCAACTGTGCATGCAGAAGCACTGGAGTATGTGAAGGAGGTGCCAGTGCATGTGAGAGAATATATGAAAAACTTTTTCCTTGTCAGCTCGTGGATATAAAGCACTTAACGTAGGCAGGGTTTAGAAAAGCATTTTTAGACAGATGACCCAATTTGAACAGTTAATTCCAAACTTCCTCAAGTCAAGAACAAATAACTGGAAATACCTTCACCTGGCACTGGAATCATGAGGATTAATTGCAAGATAGGGGGGCATTCCTCATTGTAGAGAAAGGGATGGGAAGAGAACTGCAAAGGCAGAAGACTAGCATTTTTACAACCTTATTTCAGAAAAACTATGGGGATACTTCTTGTTCTATTCTAGAGAAAATAACCTATCCCCAGAGTGTGAGTGCATACTCCTTGGTTCTGCAAAGAGTGCACCAGAGTGTAAAGACAGATATTCAGAAGCAGAAATGAAATAGATTATTTTTTTTTTTTAAGTAGCAAACTTAAACTGTTGTGAAAGGTTAGAATGATTTAGAACACCCACTCTGAGCGGCCACGCTTGGCTGTTCTCTGAGTACGTGTGAGGTGACTCTGCACACAGGACTCTTGCAGTGGACAGAAAAAATGTGCTACTTGCAGCCTCTTTCATTTCCCTGCTATTTTTATGAGGGTCATGCAAGTGAAAGTTACCTGCTTGCCATGTGCAGACATGGCACAGATCAGCTCCCGCTTCTGTGTCACAGTAAAAGCAAGTGCAACATGGATAGAATAGCTGCTGCTCCCCTATCTTCTGTGAGAGATGTCAGTCATACAGACTGCTCTTCTTGCTTAATGTTCTGAAAGTAGTTTGTGACCAGATTAATGCTTTGTAAATTTGTTGGTACATAAAATGGCTTCAGTTGGAAGAAACCTTCAAAGATCATCGAGCTCCTCGCCTGTCAATACCCTCTTATAGGGCTACACATATGCACCTACCTATAATACAACGCTCCAATAGCCTCTATGGACTTTGTCAATTGAATTATATTATTATTATCAAGCTGTGGGTGTGTGTCTTCCCCCCGTTGGACAAACTCTGTGATATCGCTATCAGCGACATCTAATTGGTTACCAGCATTCCATTATCTCCATGAAGTAGCTGTCACAAAGGTGACATTATAGTGTCAACACAACTGACTGGCTGGCATTGTGAAAAGTAGCTGTCTGGCATATAGTCTGCTTTAGTAGGAGATAAACTAAATTGCAGAAGATCATCTTCTTCAGCACCAGTCTACACACAGATCACAGAGATAGGAAGAAGGTACACAGTCACTCTAATTTCAGAATCACCAGAGTAAGCGAGGAAAGCTCAGACAACCTCTAGCCAGCCAGGAGATAGCTTCTATACCTCCACTAAAGAGATTCTGTTTTATCCTTTTGCATCAGCTACCAAACTTGGAGAAACAGAGGGATTATTAAGAACATGAGAGGTAGTGATAGTGTTATCATGAGTGAATGGACAAAACAGCATTGTCATGACAAGTTGGGCTACAACTAACATTGACTAAATCCTTCATTGGTTTGTTGGCCCAGAAAGGTCCACATTAGGCAGGAAAAACGTAATGGTAATGGCACATACACAAGTGAGGCAAAGCAACAAGAACATCACAGTTGCATTATATAGGTTCAGGTTGCCACTATATGTGTTCTACAACAGAAAATAAAGCCTTTCTTAAAATTATTGTGAAGGGCTATTTAGCTCAAGCGAGGCTCGATAGTTTCAAGAAGCACAAAGCCAAGGATCAGTTAAGGAAAGCAGGACTCACACTGGTCCTCCTCCCTGTAATAATGCCAGCATATGCCTGGTTACTCCAATCAGAGACCATTTGAGAATATTTTTGTAATGTTATTCAAGTTGACAGCTATTAATGACCATCAAAAAGAGTCTAACCAGGCACATAAAGAAAGCTTCAGCTGAAGCTATCATCAGGAGATTTAGGAGCATGTTAGCATTCAGACTAGTTCTGTTGCTATTGAGAAAAGGAGCAAGGGAACATCAAACAACTAAAATGCAACAGAAATAGACTCTTGGAAGAATATAACCTTCACTGACTATTTGCTAAGCAAAGGTGAGTTGATAGTGAGCTGCAAGATGGAAAACGAACAAGAGCTTCATGAAAAGACTTTCCAGGAATTGTAGTTACAGTTCATCATGTTGTTTTCACCATAGTCAACACCACTTGTTAGGACTGTTGAAAAATCCTTACATTCCAATTATCATTACTGTTGAAAACTCTTTCATTGTCAGTGCTGCCCTGACTACAAAAGAATAACAATGGTAACATCTTTCATCATCTTCTGGTTCATGCTGTTTGAATGCAAGTTCATTGTGATTTGAGGAACAGATGATTAGCAAAAATGTAGTTCCTTAACCAAAACCTATTCTTGCTTGTCAATCTAAGCACTGGGGACATTCAGGTGACTGAATAAGGAGCTGAATTCTGCTTGTGGAGTAATAACATTTGAAATAAGTAAAGGAGAAGGGCAACACCTCATCCTCTACTGTAAGAAACAGCAGACCCCTGGCAGGTTCACAGTTTGGCTGCACCTCCCATTTGGAGACAAAATCCTGGTAGAGAAGTGAAGCTGAAATTGTAAAAAATAGCATACTTATATCCTAATGCTTCCTATTACTGAATTCTCTCTTATGATCTCTGCAAAAAAAGCAAGAAAAATCTTCTGTACACATCAGGTAACATGGAGAACCTACACATTTGATGAATCAGAACATTCAAGGTAGGAGAGTGAATTTCCATTCACATCTCAGTTTTTAATTGTCTAAATTTCTCAATAAACATCTTTTCTTCCTGAAACTCAGCATGACTAGATCACTTGTCAGAAGAAAATGCATCTGGAGGAAAATTATATGTCATTTGGAAAACATTTTTTAGAAATAGAAGTTTTGTAAAAGTAATAAAATAAATATATATATCATTCTACTTTCTTCATAATCTTCACAAAAGAGAAGAAAACAAGTTATCTGTAAACTCCACATTTGTATTATTCCTTGTTTTCTCTTCAGGAAGATGTATATGCAAGATTCATTCCTGGAAGGACAGCAAGGCCCTTTCTACATTAAGAAAACTTGGTCTGTATTGATGTAATTACATTGGTGCCAACTTCCTTAATGTAGGCAGTGCTTCAGTTAGAAAACATGGAATCTCTCCAACAGGTTTACAGACTTGCTGGAGGTCACCTGGAGTATATAACCTCAAAAAACTTGAGTCCTTATGCTAGTTATTCAATATAGCAGGAATGTTAACTCACCTTCTATTTTTCTTGTGCTTCTCAGGCAGTATTCTAGGACTACAGACGGAAGTAAAGAATTTGCTGCTCCATTCCTAGGCAATAGCTACCTGCTGTGGCATCTTTTCTTCAGTCCTTTGCATGAAGTCCAGAGGGAGGGCAGAGATAAAAGAAGAATTGAGAGGATTGATGGTGGCTTCTCAAAGTTCCCCATCAATGTCAGATTCAAACCATTTGGTGTCATTAGAAGTAGAGCAGTCTGTTGTCATTTTTCTCCTGTTTATATTGCCCCTGCAACCAGGCAAAATAAAGAAAGTGAAATTACAGCTCTAGAGGGCTTCTCTCCTTTTTTGTGCTTCTGTCATCCTGTTTGACTGTTCTTCTTAGCTGCTCAGGAACTGTCACCTTGTGTAACATCCGGGGGGTCTCTGGTAATCCAAAGTGACAAAAAATACTATAGTGGAAAAAAAATCACCCAAGAGGCTGATGAAAGAAGTGGTGAAGCCAACAGAAAAAAACAACAAAAGGGAAGCACCAGGGCTGGATTGGTTGCAGTTGATGTTTGTGCGCTCTGGAAATATCAGTAATGATGAAGAAGAGGCAATAAATTGCTTTGAAGCCCTCTATGATCCTTTCCTTATTGTCTGTCACCCTGGAGATGAACTGTGTGCATTGGAAGTTTCTTTCTCTCTCTCCCTTCTTCCTGGGATTTAACAGACGTAATAACCTTTGTACTTTTTATTGTGCACTCCGGAAATAAAATTCCACTCAGTTAAGCCACATTGTGAGTGGCAATGCAGCTGTCAGCTTGGGTGGACTTAGAGTACAGCATCTCAGAAAATCCAAATCAGGCAGCCTCTACACTCCACCATGAGCTGAGGAACTGCTCCACTGTCCTTTACCTGCTTTGGATCCTACCTGCTCATCAAACAGTATCCTGCAGCTACTCAGAGTAGTCATAAAAAACCCCCCAGATCCCCTATCACCCACCGTCAGATTCAGAGGGAATGACTTACCTCCTTAGCTTGGCAAAATGGTCACACTTTTGCATCTGTGAATACACAGCTTTACCAGAGCACCTAGAGTCCCAAAGGAGAGAGGAGAGGTCAATCACAGTAGTTTCCTACTGCGTATTAAGGCATTTTTAACCTTGAATAGATGGCTGAGAATCACAGAGGAAGGTGTTCTGTTCTGGAAAGGGATTTCTGGGCTGATCAATAAGGTGACCATAATTCTGTGTCTCTAGCACTAAAAAAAGCATTGTAAAATATAGAAATGTTAGTTACAGGGCATCTCAACCACACTTGAACTAAAGTTTTGAGCCTGTGTAGAGAGGAATTTGTGTGAAGATTAAAAATAGAAAAAAGGCATGGTGTTCTCTGGAGAAGAGCTTTCATCATTCACTGTGTGGCCAATGGAAGAGCAGCTCTTATGTCTTCACCACAGATCCTTCCAGGTGACCAGTTAATGGGCATATCAGAAAAGCCAGAAAGACAAGCCTCCTGCCTCCTAAGGTGTGCCATCTTATGGCCCTGCCACATGAGAGGAATGTGTGAACACTCTAGCAATGTTTCAGTCTGACTGAGAACGTGGAATTACTCTCACTTGGAAACTCTTTCAGGGAGCCATTCACTGGGCCCCTTGTGTGTGCACGGGGCCTTACTTTGAACCTTGTACCTCCACCACAGAGAAAGTTGAGCTCGCTGGCTTAAGTGATGTTCACCATTTAAGCATTCCTGAAGTAGTGGGCATTTTTCTGTTGGTTAGATTGAGCACTGGAACAATGTGAGGGAAGTACTATTCTTGGGCAGTTTCAGCCTGACCATAAATCTTGTGTTACACATCAAGTCAAACTGGTAATAAACCTCTTAAAGCGTGTAAGATGTGATGCCAGACCCAGCCTCTGGAAAAGGAAGTACAATTCCATTGACTGCCAACACTTGTTTGCATGAGATTTTATCTCTTTCCTTCTCACTATCCCCAATAACAATGCCTTGTCTGCTTTAACTGTCCCTGAAGTAAATGTTGCTCTGGAAAGAGAACTGCAGACTAGAGAGACACAGAAAATTCTATTTCCATACTATTTTCCTAGATTGCAAAAAATTCTCATTCTACATTGTGTGTAATACAACTGGAGACAGGGCAGGCTCAGGACAAAGCCACAGTCTTGGAATAGTTCTGTTTGGAAGAGACCTTTAAGATTATCAAGTCCAACCATTAACCCAGCGCTGCCAGGTCACCACTAAATCATATCCCTAAGAACCACATCAACATATCTTTTAAATACTTCCAGGGACGGTGACTCCACCACTTCCCTAGGCAGCCTGTTCCACTGTTTTACAATCCTTCCTGTGAAGATTTATTTTTTTCCTAATATCTAATCAATGCTGCTGGTCTTCTTGGCCACCTGGGCACACTGCTGGCTCATATTCAGCCAGCTGTTGACCAACAATTCCAGGTCCTTTTCCACTGGGCAGCTTTCCAATCACTTCATTCCAAGCCTGTAGATTTGCCTAGAGTTGTTGTGGCCCAAACACAGGACCTGGCACTTGACCTTGTTGAGTCTCATACCACCGGCCACAGCCCATCAATCTAGCCTGTCCAGGTCCTTCTGTAGAGCCTCCCTACCTTCAAGAAGATCAACACAACCTCCTAACTTGATGTTACCTGCAAACTTGCTGTGGCTGCCCTCGATCCATTCACCCAGATAACTGATAAAAATACTAAAGAGAACTGGTCCCAGTATCAAGCTGTGGGGAACACCACTTTTGACTGGCTGCTAACTGAACTTAACTCCATTCACCACCACGCTCTGGGCCCAGTCATCCAGACAGTTTTTCATCCAGCAAAGCATATGCACCATCCAAGCCATGAGCAGACAGTTTCTCCAGGAAAATGCTGTGGGAAATGGTGTAAAAAGCTTTACTAATGTTCAGATAGACAACACTCACATCCTTTCCCTCATTCACTGGGAGGGTCACCTTCTCATAGAAGATCAGCTTAGTCAAGCAGAACATGCCTTTCATAAACTCATGCTGACTGCTCCTGATCACCTAGTTGTCCTGTATATGCTTTGTAGATGGGCATCACATTTGCTAACCTCCAGTCAACTGAAATATCCTCAGTTAGCCATGATTTCTGATAAATGATAGAAAGTGGCCTGGTGAGCACTTTTGCCATCTCCCTCAGTACTCTTAGGTGGATCCCATCTGGTCCCATAAACCTGTATGTGTGTAAGTGGTGTAGTAAATATCGGCATAAAAAAATCTCTTTAATCCTTTCTGCCAACACCTCTGAGGGCAAATTCTGACTGCCTAGTTTGTCTTAGAGCATCCCTGACTCATGGTGAGAGCAGCCCCATCAACGCACCAAAAAGAAATAATGCAGTACTCCCAGATCTGTAAGCACCACTGGAGTTCTGGAAGAGTTAAGATGGTCCCTGTCAAAGGTTATTTCCCTCTATAGGAACCCAGTTTTGTGAGTACATATACCAAGCACAGCTACGGATGATCTACATCATCATACTGACACTACATCTCCCATCACTGCTCTCTCATGTACACTGTCCATCAAAACCTCTGGACAGTGTAAGGCATTCAGATACAGTCAGTAGGGTGCTGATGGAGGGAAGCTGAGCAGATGATCTCAGCAAGCTTCATGGCTTTTACACATTCTGGTGAAACCTCCAGCCACAGAGCTGCAAGAGCCAACCAGGGAGGACATCTTAGTATAAATTCCTCAGCAGGCATATGTGAGACTGCTTAGCTTCTGAGTCAGTCAGCAATGAGTCATTGCCCACCAGAGGGACAAAAAATCAAGACCAAAGTTGTTTTTCAAAAACAAGAAAGAATGATTCAAGCATAACAAATAGGTAAGCTTTTGGCTGGATTGAGGAGGTTGTAGTTCTTGTTCCTGTATTTCCCACGTCCCACATCCCAGGTGAGTGCTCCAGTAGGCTTACACAATCAAATTTGTCCCCAATGGAAAACTATTGGCATAGCTAATACAAAGTGTAATAACCCCTTCAGGGAAGACTAAGAAGGAGCTTCAGCTAAGGAAAAAATCCAAACCACCTAAGAAAAGCCAAGGTTGTTGGGAAAAGAAGCAGAATGGGGGCTTTTACGTGACTTCCAGCTTCCTTGGTTAAGCGCTTGACCACCATGCCAGTGCCACTGTTTGGTACTTATGTCCAGCTGTTCTCTTTCAATAAGAATTCCCAATTGAGATCAAAACTCCTTCCAAACATAAGTTGCATTTAAAACCAATCAATTCATTCTTGTATTTTAACAAACTGAAAATCTCTGACACAAAACTGTCAGAAAATTCCCCATTGAGTTTCTGTGAAAGACGCTTCAAGAAACAGCATCAGTACAGATATTGTAAATACCAAGTATCCAGGCTACAGGTCAGCAAAAGTTAGATATAAAAGAGTCTGACCTTGTTTCTCAGTCTCCATATGCCATACTCACTCACTGTGGAAGCATTCAAACAAGGCAACAGTTGTTCCTTTTCATTTAATCTTTTTGCCAAATAATAAATCTTTCAGACAGCCTCACTGGAATTATTCATACACACAAACGATCAGCTACTGGAATATGTTTCTTTACCAGTTGTTGCTCTCTTTCATATTCCCTGGGTTTCAGGCACTCCCTTGTAGCATCCTCTCTGACAGTATGGGAAGGCAAAATCAACTTTTTAACTTCAGATGAGGGCATAAAGTTTTTTGATACACACAAGAGAGAAGAAAATTGTTTACTGTTCTGTGGAATTATATAGAAGTAATAGCTTTTTGTTTGTTTGTTTGTTTTGTTTTAAAGTCAAATACTTTGGCAAACACTTAATTATGGTATAGACAAAATAAATCACTGAACTGATGGGAGGTCCAATAAGACCAGAAGAGTGCTGGGGACTCAAGAAGGACAGGACAATCCGCACAAGCACACCAGAAGCAAAGCATCTAGAGCATGGTCCAGGTAGCAGGGCAAAACCTGAGTATTTTCATCTGTTGATATATTTGAATTGAATTCTTACTAAAACTTTCATAACATGCTTCACAACTAAAAGAAAACAAAAAAGAAAGATTAAGGAGTTGAAAAGTATGTGAAAGTTTTGAAGAGGAAAAGCTTTCTTCATCTTGAGACTGATCTGACTAAGAAATTGCTTTCTTCCACACAGTGTCTTTCATTGCAGCTCCCAGAATCTCAAAGAAGGGCAGCCAAGTTATGATGACTGGCAAAGGCCATTATTTAAGCTTGACTGTTAAAACAGAAAACAGAGATTAAGGACAGCTGAGTTTTCAGATAGGTTTGTGGCAAATGAGGTTGCTATAAGCATAAACAGCACTGACATCCAACCATATTTAACTGAAGAAGCAGAGAGACATCTGTGCTTCTAAAGGCATGATAAAATAAAAGTGGAAAGCATTCCAAAAGACATAAAGACCTTTTTCTGCCTTTAACTAGTCCCAGAAGGTATTTATCCAACTTGGGGGTTTTTGTGAAGACTTCAAAGAAGAAATTCAATACCCTTCCTGGGCAATCTATTTTAGTGCTTAACTATTCTTACTGCTAGAAAGTTATTCCTAATGTGTAACCTAGATCTTCTTGCTGCAATTTAAGCCTATCACTTCTCATTCTTTCCTTGGTAGATGTGGATTTCAGTCTTATCTCAACAGATACCAAATGTCTAACAGCAAATTCAGCTTCCCTTACTGTCAGTCACTGACCTTAATTACAAGATGATTTCAACTCTCACAACTCTTATTTGTATATACACCATGTATATTTATGGCACATGCCAAAGACGGCTGCTTGGAATGGATGGCTGTGAGGATTTTGTTGTGGTAGAGAAAACAAATTGCCATTGCTGGCATTATAGCACAAGAAACATTTTTCACACACCCTCATAAGTATTCCATACGCACACACATATATATACAGTTTTCCCATTAGAAGCAGTGTTGTTTACATACCCTGACATTTCCAAGGGCCACCTAATGCTACCACAAGTGAACTCAGTCTGTATCTGTATGCAACCACCCAAGTGCATGCACAGACACAAAGGCATATGAATGCTTATGGATTTGTGGCACAGATTTGCAGATGGTATAAATCAGTGTCAGTCCTACTCAGCCTCACTCCCATTCAAGTTGGCCATCAGGTATGAACAGACAAGTATGTAGATCTCCACATCTACACAGCCATATGGGCTTGTATACCCAGGTGGGTGTGCACTGCATGCCTTCCTGGCCCGATAGATGCTGCAGTACAGCTGTCAACCTGGCCACCCAAAGCACAAACTTGAGCACCAGTGAATTCCCATCAGTAGAAAGCTCCAGCTCAGGCACTAGAAGAAAGACTGAACAGCACAGTGCAGTACAGCAGGGCCCTGTTGAACCAATTAGGGTTAACACATTTCTGGTTAATGAGAGGTGCCGGTCATGATTGTAAATTAATATTTTCCAGTGGCTACCCATGCACTCAAGTGTCAGTATTGATCAAACTTACCTCTGCCCAGTTAATGCTGATGGATTCAACAGCAACATACGCCTGCTCATCTGTTACCCAATTAAGATAAGCTCTCAACTCATCCTAATAGCTGTATTTATTGTCATCAGGAATATTGATGTATCTCTGTGCTAACTGCAAGCCAACATACACACATGAGTACATGCAAAGGATGTGGTGTTGCTCTGGGAATTGTCCCAGGCTCACACCACAGTGAGAAAGCACTCTGTTAGCCATCATGTTCTTTTGTACAGAGAGGAGGTATTTTCTATGGGGAAAGGGAAATTAAAGGATGCTCCTCTTCTCTAGGCTTACTTGGATAGATTCACCCCCCGCCTCCACCTCCTGCATCAGAGAATAAGCAGCACAGCAAGCTCCACAAATAAACTGCTTGGATCTTTAAAGTCTAAAGCAAATGGAAGCCTCCTGTTGCACAGGGAGTCCAGCATGCGAGAAATGCTGGGCATGTAAGGAAAATGCCTATGGGAGGAACCAAATAAGGATTAATGAGCATCTCTTTATATGGTTCTCTAAATTTCTAGCCTGACTGTCTGAAGCAGAAGCTGCTGGGTAGCTAATGGGCCTTGGGTAAGGGATACGACAGCAGCTGTCTGTACAAAGCAAACAAACAAACAACAACAACAAAAAAATATGGTGGGAAGATTTAACATTTTCCTTGCAGTGTAAGGACAATTTAGCCAACCCAAGAGGCACTTGCCCCTTCCTGGAAGCACAGACCCCTGCCCCTATCAAATGAGCTATTCAGCAGAGCAAGAGATCCAGACCCATTTACTCATAAAAAAGGTCATTCTAAGCTAAAACAGAAGTGAGAGCTCAGAGGAGGCCAGTTCATCTCTGCAGTCAAAGTGCAGCCCTGACAATCCCAGCCAAAGCACCCATCCTGTGCGGCCAAGATTGCCTGCTGTGGTATATAAAGCTGAATTAGAAAAGAGAGTTGCAAATGTGACTCCTAACATTCAAGAAGTTAGAAAGCAGTTAGCACAGGTCTTTTAGTGTGTGAAACTGACCTCTGTGCTTACTCATTAAGGATGTCTTTTCCCTGTCATCTGAGCGCAAACGAGATAGCACCATCTGACTTATGCAGAGGCTGAGTTTGGTCCCAGGGAACCAGTTGGAATCTCAAGTCATCAGTAAAAACCTATCTGGTGGTTTTCCTGAGTGGTAGCCTCAATCAGTCTTCCAACTTGACAGTCTTCCAACTTCCAACTAAAGCAATTTAAGGTCCTGGAAGCACCTTAAGCCACAGTTAATGGCAGCTCACACCAAGTGACAAAAGTTTGAATGGGATCTGGCAAATGCACCCTTTTAACCCACTGGAGGTGGAACTTACAAGCCTGCTGCCACAGTGATGACAGAACTCATGCTGCTGCTGCTTCTGTCCAATCTGTCCTTTAGATAAGTGAAGGACACCTATCTCCAGGGCTCTCCACTTAGTACTTTTCACCATTCACTAAATTAAAAAGTGAGCAATTGACAGCATGCCTTATTAAATGACGCTTCTCCCTTCTTCCCCCTACCACCATGGCCATGTTTTAACAGCCACAGACACTTTGCTGGTGTCTTTTTAATTTGATTTAACTAAAAAAATAACACACAAAGCCATTTGGCCTTGTGCCACTCAATGTACTGCTATAGAGTAGACATGAGTTATAGGATAATATTTCACACCCTGTTGTGTCTTATTACTTAACTAATAACAATATTTACCCAGGGTTTTCCCCGAGCAACTCAGACAGGTTTAAAAGAAATCTTGATTAAAGAATGACAGCCAAAGTATTGGATGTTAAGTATAAATAAGAGTAATGCGAAGACAGTGGAAGAGTTTACTGTTGTATCCTGGTAGTTTGCAGTAAATCAGTATAATATGAAAGTTCCTCCTCTACCAGGCCTCCCCAGTTGCCAGCTCTCTCACTGCAGCCTACCTAGAGAGCTGCCAGGCTTCTTACTTGCACAAGTGCAGCTATTATGGGCTGCAGCTGGAACACACACTGGTAACATTTGCTTGCCAGAGTCTGAATCTTTTACCCTAAGTCCTTAACCACCATATCTAAGGGAATAAATCACCTTTTCTGGGGCTATCCACCAAGAAATACAGTTATAGCAAACTACTGTATCACAGCCTTCATCTTCCACAAATTCCGACACTCTCAATTGTTTGCAACTACAAAAAGATTTTTACTGATATGAAAAAAACACCTCTCAATGTATTATCTGTGGAACTCGCTGCTGAGGCAGACAAAGCCAAGGACTAAGTAAATTACAAGGGTATTAGATGTTCCCAGTAAAAGCACCCCTGTTCAAGTTAGAAAGGATATGACATTTTTACTCATTCACATAACTCTTTCACCAGTCAAGCAGCAACTGTCTCTTTGGTAGATTATTCCATGTTCTTGCACCTTGCAATTTCTGCTGAAATAGCCGGTGCCCTCTGTTCAAGGCAGGATACAGAGCTATCAAAGTCCCTGTCTCACTTCCTTTGTTAGTTCTCCAGCTGACTAAGGGATTTAAACTACACATCCATTCAGCTAAGGAAGGCACTGCAGATTCCTTCCAACCTAACTGCATTTAGAATACTCATCAAATACAGTAAATACAAGGACTCCTGTCAAAAGCAAAGAAGAAAAAAATACATTCAAATTTATGTTCAAGTTGTTATTTGCCTGACTGCCTCATAGATTACCTGTCCACTGGAAGAGAGGAAAAACCCTCGTGATCCTCTTCAGCTTCTTGTTTTCCCAGGGAGACCTCACAAGTTTACCAGCCTCTGACACGATTCTTCTGCAAGAGTAGCTAAAAACACAGCCCTAGTAGGGATGTAGGCAAGCCAGGGCTGAGCATTCTAATGCCATTTCTGTAGAATTACTTAAGATGATAAACGAGCAAAATCCTGCAATTGTTGCTCGTGCAAAACAACATTCCAAGATGCTGAACATTTTGAATGAAGAAAGACTTTAGGATGTGGTCCAAGAGTGGTAATTTTGGAGCAGACACATGAAGGAACATGAGTCTCTCCCAACAAGGGGGTTTGATATAGGATGCTCTTATGGTCCAATCTCACATCATACCATCAACAATCTGACACTGGCTGCATTCCTGAGAGAAGGCCTGCAGCAGGCAATGGCTGAGAAACAGAAGTGAAATGACTGAACATTGACATCTTTGTTCAGGCTTGCAGAGTTTTCTTTTCATTCTTCAGTATTTCAGGATCTCCAGGTCTTGTTTCCGCATTATAAAATTGGGTATGAAACACTTGTTCCTTTTCAAGGTAGGAGAGCCAATGGGTGAGTATTTGAGCAGTATTTGCAGGGCCTTTTGATATATCTGTGTTCAAATGGGATCCAGCTAGGGAAGGTGACAGCAGGACAAGGTTAGGGAGAGACCATGATCCTCCTTTGCCTCCTCATCAACAAGGGAAGGGTCCCCATGAGCCAAGCAGAGTCATGTGGAGGTGATATTGAGTAGTAACAAAGGAAGCAAGAAATGAAACTCCAAATCTTCCTGAAAATATTTAGTCCCAGCTAATGAAGTTTCTATCTTCCTTTACACTGATATCAGCTGCACTTGCAGTGAAGTTTTACCACACACTTTGTATCCTCTCCACCTCACCTTGCCTGTAAGTACACCCAGTCACATTCAGTCCAGCTTTTCTACTTTCGGCTTTGTACTTCATCAGGTCCTACCCAGCCTCTTCCCAGTCCTCTTTTCCCCTCACAAGCACCTATACTTCTCATATAGAAGTTTCCATTTCTAGCAACCTTTCCAGTTCTGGTTGGGAATGGTGTGGGCTCATTATTAACTCTGCCAGCTGTTTCATCACCCAGGCTCTCAACATGCCAAACTAGAAAGGCCTTTGTTCTCCACACACCCCTCCCAGCTGACTGATGGGGTGGCTTATCACCCAAAAGCAGCAGCTTTTGTCCTGGCAGCTTATTTCTACATGCCAATCCAGCTGTGCTCACAAAAAAAAAACCAAAAAAAACCAACCACCACCCTTCCCCTCCTTCTCTGGTCCCTTACTATTTGTCTTTTATCTCTTTCCTAAGGGAGGGGATGGAATTGTACCATCCCTTTTGGCTCACCCTTATGAGTTAACTTACAGACCAGGGGCTAAAACCACTGCTGAAAAGAATTATCATGGCAGATACTATCACTTTTCATGAGGAAATTAGGGATTCTGTTTTAAAAACAAAAAAATGCAGGATGATAGAAGTCTCCCAGATCACGGGACATGTGCATAATAGATCTAAAGCATTAGCAGTAGCTAGTTTAAATGGGTCCAGGACTTGTCCATTAGAGTAAAAACAAGCAAACTGATCAGACTCAGCCAAGGAGCAACACCAGTTGCTTGTCTTTGGAGTTATTGGAGAGGCATCAACAGACAGAATAGCAGGCGGCAAAAAAACCATGCCCCAAACTACAGTTCCCATGAACCCCTGTAGTGTCTCAAGCTGCTGCTGTGAAAATCGTACTTTGACTTTTTATTCCACCACAGAATAGAGACACATCTGAAACAGGGAGAGATAATCTCCATTTTCTTTTAGCCTGAGAATTTAGCCTGTGAAGGCTGGAAGGATCATGTCTCCCTTTCATCTAATTTTTTTAAAAAAAGCATAGCTCTTATTTTGGAACCACTTGCCTTCCACTCCTGAGTGATCTTCCACTTCTCCTGTTGACAGGCATGTGTCCAGACTTCTCACTTTCTCTGCCGCTGTATGTCTTTAACAAACTCACTCTTTTCCAGTACAGATCGGCTTCGACATGTGATATGAGTGGGGGAAGGATGATAAGCATCCTGGAAAAATAAGAAAAAGGAGGAACCTCTAGGTAAAAGACCAAGAGAAAAGCCAGATCCTTAACACTAGAGAATCATTTTGCAACATGCCCCTCTCCTCTGAAGGCCTAGTGCATGAGCTGCATTTGCAAAGGCTCCTGCTGAGGTAGTGCAGACCCTTGAAACACAGAGGACTTAGAGGGAGAGAAATAAGAGACTAATCTGTTACAAATTCATTTACAACTTCCATATAGAAAAACATGACTCCCTGAATAACACTCTTTTACAGCCTCCTACTTTCCCCCACCTATTCACTTATTCTTCCATTTTTTTAATGTAAAATGTATTTCAGCATAACTTCTCAAGCACTCAAATTCTACATCCCTCTTTGTGGTAGCCTAACTTGCTTCCAACCTCACTTGTCTGCCTTTGCTCACCTTGGAAGGATGACTGGTGTGCTTGTGCTTGCTTTCACACAACAAACCCCATTTTCTTGCCATCTTTCCTTCCTACCTTCTGTGGCCTCCATTCTGTAAAGATCCCTATTTCATAACAACTGTGTTTCCCGTGCCTGAGGCACAGCACCTCCCAGACATCACAACACTTTTGTGTTGTGCTGTTACCCTGTCCCCAGTGGAAGAATCTTTAAAGTCCAGGCCCTACCTGTATTGCCATTTTTGTTTTAAGACATGTAATTGGGAGTCTGGAAGTAAGGTCTTCCAGTTCCGGTAAGGACAATGTCCATCCTTGCATACAGACCAGTCAGACATTTCTAGTAAGAAAAATAGTGATGTCAGGTTCTGGAAGTGGTGGTGTGCTGGAAACAGTACGCTGGCACATTTGTGTGTGCAGTCTTCCCGGAACCCTTGAGAACAAAACAGCTGCCAAGCTCTGGAAGAAAATAGAACACTTCCCAATTCTATAGCTACCCATATTATACCTGAGATATCAAATATGTAGTACAAAGCACAAATTACTATATCAGGAGCAGAAGGAAAGATTATGATTTTGCCTGATTTCCCAGCACTGACAATTGGACTTCAACTGAAAGATTCTGTATCTAAATGCTTGTGTTAGAGCTAGAATCTCTCTTTTAGACAGCAGGCCAGTCTTGGTTTGAGAATCTGACATAGGGGAAAGTTACCATGTCTTCAGTTATTTCATCCCAATGGCAAATTATCCTCACCATTAAAAATGCCTTACTTTTCCTCTTCTTTTGTGAAATTCAGCTTGCAATTACTGGGCCTTGTCTGTCTTCTATCTGCCAGAATTGCTGAAATATTCTTCCTAAGTGGGTAAGCAGGGCCTATAGTGATGATCCGTCTCAGTCTTTAAATAGATTGAGTTTCCTAGGTCTTTTGTTCTGAGGCAGATTTCCAAATTTTGCGTCATTCCAGTGGGTTCTTATCTTGAACCCTGTCCAATTTGTCAACAGGCCTTTGATACATTTCATAACAGAGTTAAGTTAATGTTGCAAAAGAAATCATCACTTTTTTACTTTCTAGGCCTTTGTGTGCTTGATTTGTCACCCGTAACATTACACATAACTACATACCATATGTGGTAAAAAAATATCACACAGAGACTTTTAAAGGTCAGAAACTAAACTAGAAAATATATACTGGACAAACCAATCAAAGCCTATTAATTATTATTTTTTTCCTTTTTACCTCTTCATGCCAGATGCTACAGGAGCTTGAAGTACCCAGTGATTTTCTAGTTCAGAGAGAATTTCCTTGATGCTATTATTATTTTTTTTTGTTTGGAAAACCACCCCACAAGCCTTCTAAAGGGAAATTTTTCCTAACACCTAAATTTTTTATGTGGTTAATTTAATCCTGTTTCTTTTACAGCTTTAAACCATGCTATGTAAATCTTCTTTCTTCTACATCCTTAAGCAATGTAAATTACCTCCTATTATTCCTACACCCCTAAGCCAGCTAACATCCGTTTTTTACTCCTACACCTAAAGCAAGTCTGCATGTCTCTAATGTGTGCAATACTTTAAAAGCTTGTAAAGTGTCCTAACACCCTGTGTATGTTGGTCAGCTTATACTTCCTTACTTTCAGGTTCTGTATATCACCACCAACAATTTTTTTTATTTTATTTTTTTGATCTTTGGGACTCATTTCACACTGAGATATCCCAGATCTGTCTGAACCAAGGTATCACAGTAGTCCCCATCTTGTCAGTGCAAGACAAGTTACCCCTTTCTTATGAACCTCACAATCTCAAGTGATATGTATTTCCATTATATACACATACATATATAATATTTTCTTCTGCAAATGCAGCCACTCCTAATTTCACCCAGTCCAGATGTACACTCCTGTTACAGTTAAATGTAGCAAACAGAGGATAGAAAATGGAAATAACCGAAGTTCTCAATGAGGAGTGGTGAACGTTAGCTGCAGGAGAAGCAAGCACACCATGGGACAAATGGCTTCTTCAGCAACAGAAAAATTGTTAATCAGCTGAGTTTTCGGTTTGAGATTTTTGGTTTTAATCTAGGGGACGATCAACAAGTCTTAGACTCTCATTGGTACTTCAAGCAGCAGCACATGCAAGGATACAAGACTAACATAGCTGATATTGCACATATCATTTTAGACACATCCAAGATCCTTGCCTAGTCTCAAGATAACTGAGAGCACCAAATCCTTTCTCTGCCAGAAGAATGAATGTGTCTGTAGGTGGCTCTCTAATTTTGGTGCTATCTATATTGCAGACAGAATCTTACTTACTTTCAGGAAACAGGACAACCAGGAAGCACAGCCTAGGTTTGCTCCCAGGTGTTCAGACTCTTTTAACCCACAAAGGGTTGGTTTTAACCCAGTCTTCCTCTGGGGGTGAAAAGGGTCTGTTCACAAGATGCCATACTGGTCACTTAGTTTGAACTGCCATCAATAGTCGCTTAATTGCACAATCACAGGTTATCTGAAGTTGGGAGAGATCTCCTGAGATTGTCTTGTACAATAAGATGCTTTCAAGAGTATAAGTCATCATGGGGAAACCACAGTTGTGACTGGGCTTCTGCCAAGCAAATGAATAGCAGTGCTTGTATCAGGTTTATAAACCACCCTGCCATACACAGATCCTCTTTGGGAATGCTTAGCAGATATTTAGGTCCCACTTCTCTTAAGTAAGGGTCTTTGTGTTCTGTTGATGTAAAAATGTCTGATGGCCTATATAAAGACATTTTAATAGCAGTTATCCTGATAATCCAGCTGACATTTTGAGGGGGATTAAGAAGGCATTTTGGGTTTGACCAAGTACCAAAGGGGAAGGCATCGATGCCTTTCTTTGGCAACAGTATTAGAAAAAAAAAATTCTCTTCTGGCTAAAACCCCACTGTTTCCGCTAACTTTTTGGCCCAGTCACAACACTAAATAATCCATTACTCTGCCAGGTCTGTTTGGAGTCCAAAGTGAATTACTTGTTTCTTGGCTCAAACTTGCCTCAGAAGATCCTCAGCTCAAGATAACGGAAACTTTACCACATAGTAAAGACTCCCCTTTGAGACATATAAATATTTTGTTTCATTGACTCATCTTTTTCTAGATTTATAGAACATGCTTTTCCCTAGAGCTCAGGTCACGTTTGCATAGTTGAATAAAAATGCTATAAATCTCCTTTTCAGCAATAGAAAGCAATGGAGAATTAATTCCTCCTGGGGCCTCCTTAAGCAACTACTTAGCTCATTGCTGGACCTTCTGCTATGCCTTTTGGGGGTCAGTACTGTCTTCTGATTTGCCAGGTTTGTTCACCAATCCACACTGAAAACTTTCCCCTTGGGAACAAGGAGCTCCTGCAGTCAAACCAAGCCAATAATGACTCATGATGCCAAGTAATGGGATGCCTCCCTGATACTTTAGAGTAGCATTAAACATTACAAAGGATCTGTTCATCAGATCAGCTGCACAGCCTTTTACTTTGTAATTCAGACAGTTCATAAGAGAATCAAGACTGAGGAAAAATTTTATGTTGTTGTAGAGAGATGATTCAGGGAGGTGTTTTTAAGTTCTGAATTAGGTGAAAACTGTGGTTTAAGGAGGGAGACTAGAGATCAGAGATTGCTTTATACTGTAATAGATAGTATTAGTATCCCACCACTGGAAACTATTGTGAATATTCTTATCAGTGCTTAGTTGGTGAGTAAGACCAATTTTCTTTCTGTGGTCTTAAAAGAACAAGAAAATCTGTATTAGCTTGAGCCAAACACTTCAACATTTTGACCTCTTAGCCCATCTGACCACCAGAGAAATTAGAGAAGTGCGAGAAAATTTTTTAGCCTTTTAACAGCCCACATGCTAATCCTTGGCATATTATACTGTCCCTGTGGACTTCATTGTCATTGGCTCCGTCACACAAAGAGGGACATTTAAACTACTGTATCCAAACTCTTTCTAGTGCACGTGTGAAACAATCCTGTATGCTCTCATGCTCTGTTAATAATCTGAATGATACTTGCTTGCCTTTATTTGGATTCAATGTCTGAGTCCTGTCTGGCTGCTGAGCAGACTTCTCCCAGACGAGTTTGAAATACATTTGGCAGTTCTTTGCCCATATGTGCTCCCTCAGACATGCCTCCTAAAAATCACATAACTAGACAGTTGCTCAGAACTCAACACGTGTTCCCCTCAGACATGACAGGTACTGGTAGCCTGTGACTTCAGCTATTTTAATGTAGTCAGATGCTACAAACATAAGTCTGGTATAAAATAGCATTTAGCAAGCTAGCAATCCTGTATCAGTAACGAGATTGCAGTTTACTATGCTAGATAATAAACTAAGAAGACTATTTTCTAATACAAAACTATTGCTTCTGCACCAAGTAAAAGAATGGCAGGGAGCTTAGTAGGGACACAGTAACCCAAGGAACTGTATTTACTCAGTTTCAGGACACATGACAAGATGATGAAACAGATATAAAGGGTTGAGCTTAACATTGCAAGAGAGGGATTTTGATCATTTTCTCTCCTTCTGTCCCTCCCTTTCAATCTCATCTCTCCTATTTTCCTACTGGTGGAGATACATTTCCACAGCATGCAACATTTCCTCTCTAATAAACTTTTTCTTCTATCATCAAGACGAAAGCCTTGAAAGGGATGGTATTTGTGGAGAACACTCTAACCTTCGCTGCATACTCCTCAGGAACTGGCACAGCGCAGGTCTGACAAAGCTTCTGAGTGAAGACACGTGGCAGCTTTCTAAAGTGCGCACAGTGAAAGTCTGGGAGGACTGGAGACACAATGGCTTCTAGCCAGCCAAACATGACTATCTCTGACTTCCCTCTCCGCATTTGTAATTGTCCTAAGCTGGAGTCCCAGGAAGCAGAAAAAGCTGAAGATGTGAAAACAGTGGCGTATGAAGTGGGAGAGGGAGCAATGCAAAGATGGGAGTAAAGGCTTGGGAGAGAGAGAAGGCTAGAGATTTATTCAGCATTTGCTTGTCTGTATCCTCCACAAACTGAATCACAGAAGCATGAAAGTAGATGTATTGAATCTCAAAGGAAATAAAAGAAGTGGAAAATTAACTACTGATGAAAAAAAATAGCTGTGTCCAGGGATTCCTGCATATCAACTCTGAGCTCCCTCTTACTAGCTGAAAGTAGAAAAGGCCAGGGGACTAGAAGGAAAGGTCAAACACTGAGGGAAAACACAGTCAAGAGAAAAATGAGAGCTAACATGGAAATCAAAGCAAAAGAGCAGGATGGAAAACAGCTGATGCCGTTTCAGATTATTTGCATGCACTGCCCTGACTGTCATTTCCCAATTTTAGCATTGTGAATGGGTGAAATTGTCTTAAGGCTAAGGCTTAGAAAAGCACACCACTTTCTGCCTTTCTTTTCCCCTCTTCTCTATTTGGCAACAGGTAATAACAGTGGGCTAGGGAATCCTGGCACAACAGCAGCTGATGCCATCTGCATCAGCACACAGCTGAGCCAAGTGTGAGCTGTTGTGCGCCAGTTCTGAACTGACCTCAGGAGCTCTTCCCTGCTGGTTACTAATGGATTAGACAATGTGCACAAAGTTGGGCTGTTTAATTCTGTCTGAATCCTGGGCCTTGCATTTTCCTGCATCTTACATTGTTGTTTCCCTTTAGTTTTGAATTAGCTTTGATCTTCCTCTCTCCTGGGCCTCCCCATCCACATTGACTTAAATAGGCACCTCAGTTTTCCAAATGGTGAAGGATAAAAAGCTGCCTCCATGAATCATTCTGACCATAGACATGTCCTCTGCCATAGTTTCATTGCAAGTAGCTGACAAAAGACTGGAATAAGCATATATTGTTACTATTGCCCACAGGTGATCAATTTATGGGACCTTACTGGCTTGCAGTGGAAGTCATCTTGAGTGAGCTCACATGACAAGTGCAGGACAGCCAGGGGATCAGGCCCAGCCAGCATGGGTTCAGGAAAGGCGGGGCCTGCTTGAGCAATCTGATCTCATTCTATGACCATGTGACCCACCTAGCGGATGAGGGAAAAGCTGTTGACATTGTCTACCTTGACTTAGTGAAGCCTTTGACATCGGGTCCTGCTTGAGCAATCTGATCTCATTCTATGACCATGTGACCCACCTAGCGGATGAGGGAAAAGCTGTTGACATTGTCTACCTTGACTTAGTGAAGCCTTTGACATCGTCTCCCACAGCATTCTGCTGGAGAATCTATCAGCTCATGGTTTAGACAGGTTTACTCTTCACTGGGCTAAAAACTGGTTGCATGGCTGAGCCCAGATAGTTGTGGTGGAGTTAAATCCAGTTGGCAACCAGTCAGAGGTGTTCCCCAGGGCTTATTATTAGGGCAGGTCTTGTTCAATATCTTTATCAATGATCTAGATGAGGGGATGGAGTGCTTCCTCAGTAAGTTTGCAGAGGACACCAAATTGGGTGGGAGTGTTAATCTGCTTGAGGGTAGGAAGGTTCTGCAGAGGGATCTGGACAGGTTGGATTGATAGGCAAAGACCAATTGTACGAAGTTTAACAAGACCAAGTGCCAGGTCCTGCACTTTGGGCACAGCAATGCCCAAACAGTCTTGGGGAAGAGTGGCTGGAAACCTGCCCAGTGCAAAAGCACTTGGGGCTGACAGTCAACACCCAGCTGAACATGAGCCAGCAGTGTGCCCAGGTGGCCAAGAAGGCCAACGACATCCTGGCCTCTATCAGAAATAGTGTGGCCAGCAGGATAAGGGAAGTGATTGTGCCCCTGTACTCAGCACTGGTTGGTGAGGCCTCAACTCAAGTACTGTGTTCAGTTCTGGGCACCTCACCACAAGAAAGACATTGTCTTGCTAGAGCGAGTTCAGAGAAGGGCAAAAAAGCTCATGAAGGGTCTGGAGAACAAGTCCTATTAAGAGAGGCTGAGGAAATTGGGATCATTTAATTTGGAGAAGAGGAGGCTGAGGGGAGACCTTATCTCTCTCTACAACTACCTGAAAGGAGGTTCTAGTGAGATTTGTGTGGCCTCTTTTCTCAAGTAAGTAACATCAGGACTAGAGGAAATTGCCTGAAGTAACAGCAGGGGAGGTTTAGACTAGATATAAGGAAGAATTTCTTTACTGAAAGAGTAGTCAGGAGCTAGAAGGAACTGCCCAAGGAGGTGGTGGAGTCCCCATCCCTGGAGGTATCCAAAAAACATGTAGATGAGGCACTTCAGGACATGCTCTCGTGGGATGGTGAGCTGCTGATGGTTGGATGTGGTGATCTGAGAGGTCTTTTCCAACCATGACAATTCTGTGATTCTCTGATTTTGTGTGATTCAGTAAAACTGTTTGCCCAAGCATATGCCGAAAAAAATTCTCTCCACAAAAATGCTCCCCCCACCCCATTACATACCTATTACCAACAGTTTGCAAAGCCATCTCATTTTTAGAAATCTCCACTGAACCCCAAAGCCTGACTCCCAAGGAGCAACTGTGATGGCAAAATTGCCTTTGTCTGGACAACAATCCAGCTATTCAGATTGCCTCCTCAAAGCAGTATAACCAAAATGACAGTAGCATCATCTCTTTCAAAGACCTGAGTATTTGCTCACAGTGAAAGGAGAAAAGGAAGAGGACATTCAAAGACAGGACATACTTGGGACACACTGGTGACATAATTCAGCAATAAATTAAAACCTCTTGCAGAAAGAGCTAAGAGCTTTAAAGACAAGAACAAGATAAAAGTAGGGAGAGGGGGTAAGCAGGACAGATTGGTTAACAAACATAATAGAATGTGCATAATTCTCAGCTACTCAGGAACAGCAATCGCAAATCACCACCTGCCCAGTTGCTATCAGATAGCAGGTTTGCCTCTTCACATTCAGCAAACCTGTGTCCTGTGTACGCATCACAATCAGACTCAGTGCATTCACTTACTAAAGTAACTTTCCTTGTCTTACAAAGACAGCTCAGCTCTGTGAGAAGGAACAGGGGATTGCACCTTCCTATACAACAAATTATTTACTCTATTTGGATCAGCTACATCTGGTTAAAGCAGCAAGGAAAATGTCAGCATATCAGCATACCTCCTTTTGGCTTGCAGAAACTTACTTTAAGCAAAGCCGGACTTTGAAACTGCAGTTTAGCACTGCAGAACTGTATTTCATTCAAGGGGAGACTATATGCTCTTGTGGTACCAGGAGGAACTAAATGTGGAACTCTATAAACCCCCTGGAACTACCATATCGCAAAAATGAGCTCATCAAGAGAGGTGACATATAACATTTTTGAGCAGAACAAAAATTCCTTTTTAAGGATGCAAGTGAATTTGGATCAGTTTTGACAGACACTTCTGGATAAAAGAAAAAAAGCAAGGCATGGGGAAAGAAATCTCAGAACAGCCAGATTTTTAATTTTTTTTTTTAACTGTTGAAATGATGTTACCACTTTTTTAAATGGTCCAGGCTTAACAAAGAAAACTTTAACAAGAAGTGAATTAACATTCTCCCCACAATTAAATGAACTTTTTCAGTTCTGGATTGAATGAGGTACTTCTGGTCAATGGGACCCACCATTCTCTTTTTCCTTCAGCTTGCTTTATTTTTTTTTTTTGTCCAGCCATCGAATTGAAAAAACCATTATTCACACAATATAATCTGAAATACAAAAAAAATCTGCCAGCTGTAGACTCCTTAGATTCTGAATTAAAACATCAGGCTATGGCAGACATGGTGGAATGTTCCATTGTCAGAGAATCATACACTATATAATCCCTTAATTATAACCAAACCTTTAGCAGTAGTTTCATGTGCTCCTAGCATTGCTGCTTTCAGGTATCCTCATTCTAAGTAGAACTCCTCACAGAGAAGGGCACATGTGGTGAACAGTAGGTTTATGAGATGATGGTTATCTAATTCCTGTGATGAAAAAGTAGGAAACATCTGTCAGTGAGAGGGAAACTTGCAATCTGGGGAGCTCTTGTCATGGGACAGTGACACTGCTGACTTGTCTCTAAGAAAAACCTTGCAAGTGGATTCTACTTAGGAAAAAAACAGTAATAGGAGGAGACTACTTATTTGTCAAGTAGTTATAAGACTATGGAGAAAGTGGGACCTGGGCTTCAGCAACTTATTTGGGCAGCCCGGAAGGAGCCCAGTCAAGTGCATGACAAAGAAGAATCTGCATAGCTCAGAGAAGCTGACCTCATGTGCCTCTCCTCTCCCAGAATTCCTGCATCCATAGCAGCTGAGCAATGTACAGAACAGTGGGCACCAGCCCAGTGACTGCATCCGACATGAGATGGGCAAAGGATAGCACATGCAACATGGAAGTACAGAGTCCTCCCAGCTTCTCAACAGCTTCCATCTCTCTTTCCCTTACTCTCAGCAGGGTGGCTTCTGGTGTGGATATAGCCCTGTCCAAGCAGCCAGGTGGTCAGCACTGTTTTCAAGCCTGCACTGGCTAGGGGAATAAGGGAGATGTTCTTCAGGCTTGCTTGCTCACTTACCACTCGGCCACAGCAATTTCTCATTATCATTGTCCATCAGCCCAAGCCCACAGAAATGAAGAAAGTGGAAGTTATTTTCTGCTGTTGTTTTGAATGTGAAGTAGAGCGGAGCCTGGATTTCATTCTCAGGGCACTACAGGTTCACAGGCAGTGCGTAGACAGCACAATCGCTTATCTCTCCCCAAGGCATTGCATACAAGAAAGGAGACACACAGTGCTGGCCAGGGTTCATTGCTCTTGGCAAACTGCAGCAGCATCCCAGAGGTGAGCAGCTTCCTGAGCCAGCCCAATCGGAATTACTGGCTCAGAGGTGAAGCACTGTGCTGCTTTGGCACATGCGCAGTGAACGAGAGAGCCGCAGCTCTGCAGCTAGTCACATTGGGACTAACAGTGTTTAACAGCAAGTGTAATTACCTTCTGGGACAGCGTGCCAAAGCTTGTGGGGATGTCTCCTTGCAACAACATCTTCAAATCAATACTAGATTATTCTGAGCCGTGGTTCAAATACAGCACACAGGACTTCGGGCAGGAAATATCATAAAGCTACCCCATAGCACTGGGTCATGCAGAGCACTGGGGTTGTTGAATACATGGTGGTCTTCTTTAGCCCTTCCTACCACCTACTGTGTCAAACAGTCCCCTAATCTTGGGATCCTTGTCACACAGTGATTGCAATATTAGAAAGTTCAGGAAAGTGGGTGATGAACACCCAGGACTATCCCCACTATGGATTTTTTGAGGGTTTTCTATTCCTCCTCTGTGCTTGAGCCAGCAGAGTATCTCAGGCACTCTTTGTCCTCTCTACTGTCTTCCAGTGTTACAGAAACCAAAGCAAAACAACCTATCTCAGCTGACTACCATACTGAGACTTCTCAGACATTCAGTAGGTGAACCCAATGGCTTAGATACCACTACAGAAGAGGATCAAGATTGTATCCCGTTCTGGATCTCACGTTCTAGGCTTAGTCCTCTTCTCACCAAGATACAGGAGGAAAGAAAACCAGAACATCATCACAGCTCCCCTTCCACGCAAGAACCTGTTATGTCCACTGGGGAGATCAAGGATTTCACAATAGCTTTCTTTCCTTTGCAATTCACAGCAAAGTAGTCTGGGGAGTGCTTAGACTCCTTCTGGCTTTTGATCATTTGTTACAGAACACAAATGATCAAAACTGATGACAACCCACAATTAACTGAATTTACATCACATGCTTTATGGTATTACCAGTGGCTTTACAAAAAAAATGTGGATAAAGGTGGAAAAAATAGGCAAAAATGCTCCCATGTCACTGTTAACAGTGAGAGAAAGGACAGAATGAAAGAGATCGACAGCTTGTAAAGCACACAGTTTTCTATGCCAGTCTTATTTCTTTTCAATACAGAAAAGACTTTTATAGAGATGTAAAGTAAAAAGAGTGTATTGAGAAGAAAATGGGTCTGTTAATGAAGGAGAGACGATTATACAGAATGTTTAAAATACTGAATTCTCTATTCTGTTCCTCTTCAGCCATGCACTAGAAAGTGCTCTGCTACAGTGTGAGAGACTGGGGGATACTCCTGGATTGTTCTGTTATTTTCTACCAATCTTGTACTACAACACCACTGTTGCTAGGGAGAGCAAGAGCAGAACAAGACCTGCTGACCCCTGCAGTACCTTCTAGCCTGGTGCTCCACTGTTGCCTGATCAGTTTACAGTAGGGTAAAAAGGAAGAAGGAGAAATGCAAACATTCTCTTTGAACTCCACCTGCTGCCTGACAAGCAAGGCATTTTTATGGTAGGAGGGGAAAAATCTTCACTACCAACAAGGCAAAGATAGGATTTGAATCCTAATAGATATATGCCAGTGGCCCTGTAGCACACCGAGTCATCCCCTGCTGCTGGGCAAAGCATGCAATTTGGCACAATCAGGTCCCTTGCTTGGAGAGCTTCCTTATACTCTGAACATGATCTTCAAGCAAGATAGTCAGGAAAAGACGTACAGAGTCCCTGAGGGCTGTTATTCTAACTTGTGATGGCCAGACCAGCACACACCCCAAAAATATATCATTGGAGTAGCTGGTAAGAATAAAAACGGCCAGGAATTTTATGCCTGTGTTCTCCATGAACAGCCCACAAAAATCTGTGACTTAAAACACTGACCCATTGAAAGGCAATCGTAGATCACCGACACCTTTTCCCCTTGGGTGGCTGAAGGTGGATTTCACCTAAGGCCTGTGCTTAGGTGAAGCTCTTCTGAAGCAGTCCGACAGAGCTGCTGCTATCACTAGTGTGCTCCTCTGGCAACAGCTCATCCGACTGCCATATGGTCTCAGAAAGCAAGCCTCCTTTGCCTTCACCTTTGCCTCTAGCCAAGGGCTACATCTCACCCTCACTCCCTGTTACTGCTAGTGGGTTTGACGGGAGGGCTACATCCTTCTACCCTCAGCTGGCTGCTCTTGGGAGGGAAGGAAGCTCACCCAGATGGATTTCAGCCGTTCTCATGAGTATTTTATGGTCTTTTACTGATTTACAGCCAGTTCAGCATTCTTGTAAATGGCCATAAATTGGATTGAAGTCATAAATCATCACCGGAGAAAGAGAGACACAGTCTCCAAGTCCCAGCTCAGGCTAAACCAGCCTCTGTGAATATATGGAAGAAACCTTCTCCTTCAATCAATACACACAGCTCATTCTACAACAATGGTCCACAGGTCCACCCCCCATTCCTCTTCCACAGGGCTGCAACACTAGTTACATACTGCATGTGTGGGATGCGCTGAAAATACCTTCCTTCCAACCAGCTATCAAAGGGGATTTGTTACAGCTGTAACACAGCAATTGTCCCCACCACCCCTGGGCCTGAACACTTTATGACCTTCACTGTACTTGTGTGAGCACACATACACACGCCCTGTGAACAAGGAGGCAGACCAGCACTTTTCACTCCAAGCTCACAATTTCTTCACACAGATCAGTGAGGGGAGATTCTTACCCCACGTGCTGCCTTTAGGATGTGATTGCCTTCTTTCTCCAGGGACATTGGCAGAAAGCTGCAGGTTCTTATTCTTCTGAAACACCTCATTCATTCCACACAAGGCACTGAGATCTGAAATGCCTTGCTACCGCTCCAGAAACCTAACACCTGAAATCTAGGGTTTTGTGTTTTGCTCTTTTGTTTCCCTAGATAATTTTTAGAATCAAGCCTGTAAGCATTTCTGAAAGCATCTGACACAGCTGCTGCAAACTGGGCCTTTCATATATCTGTAACTGACTGCAGCCCGTAAAAGAAAAGCTTGTTCTTTCCATCTCCTTAACATAACAATAAACACTGTACTAGCCCTAAACATTGAAGGGTGAGGGGCACCAGTGTATTAGACAGCCGACTCCCCTACCCACCCTTACAGCTCACCCCAACCCTTCCTACAGACACCAAAATCCAGCAAACCCAGTTGAGTGCCCTGCCAGGCTTTTTGAAGTCCTGAGGGCTGTCAGGTGAGTTGCTTTGGCCCCACCTTCTAGGCAGACTTCCTGTCTTTCCTGCAGGCTTAAAGGCATCTTCTACCCCTTGCACAGTGAACAGAAGTCCTACCACACATGTGGTTAATGAGGTGTTTTGCTTGGTTACAGGCACCTGGAAAACCACCACCAAAAGCCTACCCAATACTACCTGCCCAGGAACCACAGCCTCTGCTGCTGTTATCTTGCAAAGAATTCTGTCATTGCCTAGCTAGTAGCCAAGGATGCAAGCTCTGTTCATACAGACAGAAAACCCCCTTTCAGGTCTCTTTGGTTCAGACTTCATTATGTTTATTTATTGTTTAGCCAGGTGGATTGATTTAGAATTACACATGCTTCTGTTAAATTGGAATCATGTGCATTGCTCTCTATGTATTCTGTATTTAAATACAAGTCACTGTTCAATTGCTAGCATGAAGAGAGGATGACCTCATGGTAGAGTACCCTAAAAAAACCGTACCATCACTGATGATGTTATTTTCCAATAACCTGAAAGAGGAGATGAACAGCTTGCTTATTTAGCTTTTCATTAATTAATCATCTTGCTGTTACTTTGTGCTCCCCCTCTTCACTTATATCCTTTTCTTTCCTCTCCTTGCCTTATTTTTACTTGTTTGTGCATTACTGTATTTGTGATAACACCCTGAAGCCCTAGACTGAAACCAGCTTCCTACTGCACTGAGCACAATACAAAACACAAAGATACTCATATTTACATGTGGGCAGAGGTGACTGTTTCTGGAGTTCTTTTGAATTTTGTTCCAGTAGCTTTCAGTGGATAGTCCAAGCACTACTTTAAAGGCTTCTGTCAAAAGTGTCTAAATTTAATTCCTGAACTAGTAGGTTAGGGTCTCTTTAGAGGTCTTGCATCTCTTTGGGAGGAACATCAGAATTTTTTTAATAAAATGAGAGGGAAATCATAAAACCTTGGGGACAACAACCACAATGTTTTTCTGCAGCAAATAATAAAAGAGTAATTAATAATAGTGTCATTACTGACCTGTTGTTGCTTGCCAAGACCCTAAAGAAGAGTCACAGTAACTTGAACAATTTTATCAGCATTCAGACTCTTGGAAAAATATGTTCTTTCAAAGCTGTACTTTGCTGGGAATGTTAATACCAATGTAAATATTGATGGTTGAGAACAATTTATGAAATTATCAGAGAAACTAAATATTATTCCTACCCTTATTGTTGGCTATTATTTTCCATTAGACACTTACCATTTCTTGACTTTTTTGTTTGTTTGGTTTGGTTTCATTTTTTTACTTCATTTTCATTCAACACTGCAGGTCTGATCACCTAGTCACATACCTGTGTGCTGTACTGTGAGCAGGACAGATAGAAAGCAAGCAAACTAATCCAGAAATGATGGCATCTTCACAGTACAGAGTGCTTTTGCCCTGTCATGCAGCAGGAATCTGTGACTTGACCATGAGTCCCATGGACACACAAAAACAGCTTTGAATCAGTTCAGAGCTCCTGGATCAAGGAGCATGGGAAACAGCATGGACCCTGTGGTTCAGGACCTAGGTACACCCAGAACAGCTTGCTTGACTGCCTGGACCAGCAGTGTTCAACATATCCTAATTCCTCCCATCACAACCCAGATCTGGCTTTCCAGATGTCTCTATGTGGCCTTCAGCCTTTTCCTAATAGGACAATAGCAAATAAGTGAGTTTGGCTAATGGCTGAAGACTCTTCTAGCACTGATACAGCCTGGCACATAGCCATCATCATGTGCCACCATCATCACTGATTCTGCTTGAAGAGACTCGGGGATAGAAGGCACATGACCAGCACAGACACTCAAGCACACACAGCAAGACACTGCCCACATGGTGATGCAATTTGTGGGCATCTCAGAGGTGCAATCCAGCTTCAGTGGCTGTGAAGGCTAAGCTCCTTTGCAATGGGTCATTTCTCCAAATGATGCCAGAAAAAAAATCCCAAACTTTACAGGTCAAGAAACTTGTATTTTTCTTCTGTGTTTGTTCAGTAGAGATATATTCCAGAAGTTTCTGAGGGGCTTCTATTTTAATAATAATAACAACAATAACAACAACAGTTAGTAGCCAGAGGAATGGCAAAAGAAGAGGCAGAGGTGTTTGCAGGTTCTTTGGAACTTTGTTTTCTTTGCAAGAGAAGATAGGACTATCAAAACCCACAAGATGACACCAAATCATTGGGGTCAACTAAAGTAAGGGGACTCAAAAAAATCAGGTTTGATAGTAGCTTCTTCATAAATCTCCTAGCTAGAATGTCATCCTTGGGCTGAATAGAAGCTTGCAATGAATTCCTACACTTAGAAATAGTTGCCCTTCACCAGATACTGCTGGATCCTTCCTGTCAGAGAAGATTTATCCATGGGAAATAATTAAAAAAACAATTCTGAACTTTCTTCCTCTTGGAATGGATTTTATTACATGAATTAGCAGGCAGTGGTGGGTTGGTTCATGTTTTTTTTTTCTTTGCACCCAAGGACAAGTGACATTTCTGCTTGCCACAAGGTCTTTCTTCTGCCCAGACTTCTTCTTGCTACTTTAAATGATATACATTTTCCGAATGCTGTAGTAGTGCTAAGCATGGCATCATTTTCAGAAACAAAATATCTCCCTCCCTCTTATTCTCTTGCACATATGGCATCTCAAAAGGCAATGACAGACTATAAATTCACACCAAGGTTATGGAGACTTTCAACAGAGAGGAAGGAAAAGTTGGCTATTTTTTGATGGCCCTCCCTGTGAACTGTGAAGAAAACAACCAGTGCCATCACCAGACTCAGTCAGAAAAACAGTAATATTAGAAAAGTGTTTTCTAGTATAAAAGGTTGTTCACAACAAAGTACAGTCTAGCACTTTCATGGTTGTTGTTTTGCAGCTTTCCTTTGGCCGAGCTTTGTCTAAACCAACAGATACTACAGCTCTGTTTTGCTTGAGATCTCCAAAAAAGAATGCTTTGGTCTTTTGGATCCAGTCACTATCTTATGTGTCAAACCTGGTATTGAACTTTGTTCTCTGTTCTAGCTGCTCACTGACACCTGCAGAGCTGGCTTTGGTCTGGAGCAGGGATCTCTCAGTTACATGCAATGACACTGCAAATCTGTCTGGAACGAGACAGCTGATCCCTCTGACCCCAGGGCATCCTCTGGGTGCCTCAAAGCCCATGTTCCCAGCTTCTGGCCACCCACCACTCTGTTCCCCAGTGTTGCAGTGCCTGCAAATGAGAGAGAGCAGCTGTAGTTATTGCAGAACATTAAAATTTTCAATATAAATGATGCATAGCAGAAAGTTAGGTCCAGACACTATGAATGTGTAAAATTGCTATTGTCCTGGTATTCATGTATTCTTAATAGCAATCTGGTAAGAGAGAGAAGTTCCAAGGCAACACCAGTGTCCTATTTAAACATCCTCTCTGCTGCAAAACTCGGTGTCTGCAGGGCACACTGCCACACCAGCCAGGGATTCCCTGGGCAGGTGGGGAGCATGAAGAACACCAGCAGTTTGGCAGTGTGGGACTGGCTAGCGGGGGACCTGAGTAGGTATCTCTGCTGACCTGCAGCTTCCTTTACTGCCCAGCACTTTCCAGAATCTTGAGGCTCTGTTTTTCTGATGGTCTTCTTCGTACAGCAAGCAAAGGCAGGGAAAGGAGCTGAGGAGATTCATTTCTGCTAGCTCTACGTTTTGCAGTCCTTTTTTTAATTGAGGTAAATAGACTTAGAATGACAAGTGCAGAGTGATGACTTCGATGTGCTATTTGTCTGGTGAGGAATTTGTGAAATATGTGTTTTTCTGTAGCGAGTGCATGGCTGTAAAGAAGGGCCAGAGTCAGCACAACCTCAGAGCGACGGAGAATAAAGCATTCTAGTTTTGTGGCCATTGATCTGATGACACTGTGGGTAATGGATGGACAAGGTTAGTCTCATAATGTCTGATTTTTCTCAAATCATTGCTGGAGTCAGACTTAAGGTTGCTTCACCATGCAATTCTGTATTTACTGTTATTAGAGATTCTCATATCTTCACACGCACTTTGAATTTCCTACGCTTTTAGTGACTGATGGGTTTGGAAGGTTTTTTTAGAGAAGCATATAATTCTGGAAAGATATTTTAATGTGATTATTTTTGTTTACCTGAATTCTATTAAACTTCCCTTGCAGCCTTAGATCCATGTTTTTATGTGGAATTTCATTTTGCAGTTCATGTGTTTCAGGTTTTCTGATAGTCATTTGGGAAGTAAATGTTACTGTTGGGATAAATTATTTCTTCTTTTTTTTATTTTTTTTTTCAATCAAAGTGCACTCATTTTGAGACAAAAGACAATTTCGGGGAAGAAGCGAACCCTGATGAGTTAAGCAAACCTAAGTAGCACAAACAGGTTCCAGACCTTTTTAGAGCTATACTGCAAGAACAGCTCTTCTTGGAGAAATGCCTCCATAGGCAGGGAATGACATATTTTGTTATGAGGTGCCGCATACTGTGCCTCTGTTAAAGAAGCCTTTGAGCTGCAGCAGAATAAAGCAGGAAGGTGGCGACCAAATTGATGCTTGTAAAAAGAAATGAAACACTTCAAAGCGCTTCAGCATATCCATAGCACCACCTGTGACTGACAGCATCAGCCCTGGATTGGTAAATCCACCTGTAGCTTTGAAGTCCATTTGGATACCTTACTGCTATGAAACACCCAGATAACTGTGTTGCTAAAACACTCCCACTTCCACTTGCAACCTGCCAGAAGATGGTGTCCTATCCTATCAGACACAGGGCTCAGCACAGTGATCCAGGCAGTCGTGACTGATTATTGCAGCTAATATCTAGTAAAGAAGCCAGGCATCCTGGAAAAGCTCCAGTTGACAAAACACAGTCTCTGGTCTCCCTGGCAACACCGATTACTGTGAGAACATCACCCTGCTGCTCCCTCATTTGTAATGGCCACCAGTGAAGACAGAACCACCTTCAGGGTCTCTGCCCCAATATTCAGCACCTGCCACGGGTTTTGTCTGAGTTGCTGAATTCACCTTTCTGCATAATCCCATGGCTACTCTGCTGTGCAGGAGCAAGCAGAATGTTGACTCCGAGGATGAGATCTGTGTATGCTGGAGAGAGGATTTTGATGGACTTCAAATGCATGGAATTACTCCCAGAAATAGTGAGAACCACCTGTAGTTCCTGCCCTCTCCGTGGAGAACTCAGTTCCCAGATAAAGCCCTCCATCAAGGACCTTTTTAATGCCACTCACATGGGTGAAAACCACAAAACACAACATCCCCACACCCACTCATTAGCATGCACAGAAATCTAAACAAAAAAATTATCCTATTAACTAATCAGGATGTTTCCCCTACAGGGCAAAGGAGGTAAAAAGACAGAAAGCTTGTTATTTTTGTTTCTGTTTTCCACTACTTGGGTCACTCTCAGATAGTATGTGTCTGGAAGAGCCTAAAAAACAAGAAAGCTATTGTGATCAGAACCATTTTATGGTCTCTGGCCTGCAAGTCAGCCAGGGGATTCCTTTGAATACTGAGAGAGATTCCCGTGCTACCCTCAGCAATGAAAGCGATACGTTTGCACAGCACTGCCAGGGATTGTGAAACTATAGCCTCAAATCAGCTCTCTGCTAAGCTGCCTTAAATCTGTTAGCAGGTCCTGAGGAATGACCCACAAATCTTCTTTGAATTTTTAATTAATTCCTTTCTGCTGAGTTCACTCCCCTTTTTTTGCTGTGTTTCCATGAACAATCTCACAAATCAGTTTACTGGCAGGGATGTTTGTAGACATGGCAAATCTTAAGTCAGTGTTGCATACTATTTGCAGAAAATGCATTTTGACTGTGTTATTACAGGTCTCTTCACTGTCTCCATTAAAAAACATTTCCACTAGAAGAATGAAACTCAAAACGTAGGCTCATATTTGTACTCCAAAACCTCCAGTAGCTGAAAGGAGAAAACCAATAGCAAGCAAAACCCTTCCACCCCCTTTCTTAAGCATAGTTTTGGTTACAAGAGCAGCTGTGCTGGTTCAGACTACAGGTACCTCTATGACAGAATACTGTCTCCTGCAACAACCACAAGAAATTCAAGGAAATGTGTGAATGGAACAACAATTTTCCCAAGTACAAGCATGCTGCAGTATAAATCCATTGGGGACTTTGCTGATATCACAGGCAAATGTTCAAATATTCACAAAAGTGGGATACTGTGGGATTGATTTCTTAGTTGAGCTCATCTAAGACAAAGAATATACACATGCTTTTAACATACAGTGATTTTCTTGGAGGATATCTCATACCTTGTGTGACTCTCACAACCCACACTGCAAAATGCTTTTCATGAAAACTCATAGTGAACATAAAAGTTATTATAAATTACTGGATGTTGTGACTTGAGCATGAGCAAACTGTGACCTCAATAGCAGGTAACAGCTGATGGAAACAGCGTACCTTTATGAATGAGCAAAGGTGTTGAGCCACAGCAAGAAACTCCCACCTGAAGGAAAAGATCAGCCATGTTTGAATGTCTTCAGATCAACAACAGACCTTACTTGGAGTAACTTGTTAGCTAAACACATGGTTTATTTTAGTCAAAAGCAAAGGTTGGGCTCAATCCAGGGATGACTGGGTGAAAATTAATGGCCTGTAAAACTTAGAAGGTCAAACCAGATAATCTAGTAGTTCCTTCAGGTTTCAGCTCCGTGAGTCCGTGAATGTACAATGGACACATGGTTCATTATAAAGAGTTGTGCACAGCCTCAGCTGTTATAAATAGACATTTGCACCAATTTACACTTGATAAGCATCTGGTCAGGCTTGCTCAGCTGCATACTCTGGCATGCAATGTAGTCAAGTTTAAAACTAACAAATGACTGTAGCACATCAGAGCTTGTGGACCAGATGGCGAGGGGGGTTTGCAGGAACCTCACCAGTGCACATGGCCCTGACAGGAGAGGTCTCAGTCTCAACCACAAGCTGTTCCACTTTCAAACTGAGGAGAGCAGACTCCCGGGGAGGTACATTCCAAGCTCTAGTGCCTAAAGTGAGCTCCCTTGAGTTGTGTGGGGATCTGGAAAGAGAGCTGCTTTGCCCACAGTTTCTCCCAAAGCTGCCTTTTCACCAAGATGCCTGCACCATGCCCCTACCCAGTGCCATCTCTGGACATCACATCTTATGTTGCATTGACTACTGGGTTTTTTTGTCATAGGGTTTATAAAATTGAGAAAAATTGAGTTTCTTACAGGCTGTCATTGGGTTAGGGTAGTGACAGTGAACATTTCTTCTCCTATTGTCTGAAAGCTAATCTCAAAGGGAAAATTCAAGTTACTCTCTATTTCTGCCTGTTTCCACTTGTCTCCCCATGTATCATGCTACTAGTGTTTTCCTGTTCAAGAAGTACTTTTAAATTATGTGTAGATTATCATGCTCACAGTAGTTGCTGTTTAACCAATCTCTCCGGACTTTATCCTTTTAATCTTTCTTTCTAAATCAATTCCTCCACTCCCTTGATCATTTCAGTTGCTCTCCTTTGAACAGCTCCTGTTTGTCAATAACTCTTCCTAATGACTCATGTGGAACAGGAAAGATGTGAAACTTCAAGGTGTAAAAAACATAGGAGCAGCACAGGTTCTGAGTCCTGGATCCCAGGGATTCAAGATGGTAATGGAAGAGCAACCTCCAGGTAATTTGTGAGCACTGCCCACAGTATCTGTTCTCCCTGGCTACTCCACACAGAGCCTATGGGACAGCAACTGCAAGAAAGCCTAGCAGCATGGTGATGGACATGCTCAAGCACTCAAGGCCTGGAGGCCATGTTCTGGCCTCATTAGAAGATGAGCAAGAGGTCTCTGTAGGTACAACATGCTAGTTTGGTTTGAGAGTGGCCTCGGGGCTTGCAAGAATAAACACTGTGATTGTTTCTTTAAAGCAAATTTACACATGCATAGGAGAGTGGTGAACAGCCAGATGATATGAGGTCATTTACTACAACCATAACAGTACTTCCATATGATGAATATACATTCTCCCCACAGGTGGAAAGTAATGCTGAGAAGTAACACCATGGATAAAGGAAAAGATATAGTCATTTAGCAGGGCATTTTCTAAAATATGGAAATCCAACCCAAATTATAGTAATATAAGAGATTGTAAAGTGCAGCAGGGGAGATATAAAATGGAGATTAAGGAGGGTATAAGGAGCTTTGCTGAACAAATCATACCATGGCAAATCCATGCCCACACTCTGTGGGCACCTAACTTCCCCCTGGGAGCAAAACAGTGCTGTTCTGCTGAGTAAGAAGGCACCAGCTGGTTACAAAGGAGAGCTCAGGGTAGGGAGCCCTCCCTCCCATGGAACAGGAGCCCTCCCACAGAGGTAGCTTCATAACAATGCACAGGACGTCAGCATGGTGAGCCATCAGCTGGCTCACCCCAGGGAGGCATTCGGGGTACATAAAAAGTTTCTTCAGACATTCAAATAAAATAGCCTCCTCAAACTGACAGCGCTGCAGCTCCATAAGTGTGAGGACGTGAGGAGATTCCTCTCACAAATCTCTGCAGTCTCTTCTGTGACTCCAGCTTCTGCTTAGGGTGATGGCTTCTGCCTATGAAGGAGATGAAAATGACACAGTAGGACTAGTGACTCTGTGGTTAGAGAGCTATGTGTAGCCCAAGAGGAGCCCAGATGCTGCCAACTTTCCAAAAGTATCAATTATATTTAGACTGCATCACATTTTATTGTTGTGGAAGAAGCTTGTTAGAGATAACTTACATAGAAACAAAATGAACAAGGATAAGACCCAGAAGCCAGTGCTCCTCACAGGACCACGTTGCCTTGCACCAGCTGATGTGCTGCAGCTCATCCGTTTGCACTGGGGCAACATGCAGCTTCCAGTGCAAAGCAGCTCAGGCATGAGAGTGCAAGTTCTGAGGTAGGGGACATGGAACCTAGAAGGTGCCAGGGGAGTAGCAGACTCCAGGGGGAAGGACAGAAGAGTCCTGGTTTGGTGAGACACAGGCAGGCTTGGGATGCTCAGCTGTCCTTGCAAGTCCTCTTCTTTCCGGGGCCTGATCCAGGAATTGGTGTAACTTGTGTTTTCCAGGCTACAGTTCAGTCCCTGCACACAGCAGAGAGCTGTACATGTCATGCATTGCATAAGCCAACCTTTGGGACTAATGCAGCAGTATGCTAAGCTGCTGCTGGGTATGTGTGCAGCAGCTGCGAGGGTCAGCAGAGAGAACTTTGTGTCTGAAACATCAAATGGGCATTTTGCAGTCTTGATTTTCCTCTCATGACAGCCACAGCTTGGCCATGTGTTTTTCTGTGTAGTGGGCTGGGTGAATTGCTTGCATTTTGGAGCTGAAAACACCACATTACAGCAGGAGAATTGTCTCGGTGTGGAAAGAAGAAAAACACACACACACCCTGCCGTCATGGAAAAAGGTACTTTGGGGGATTTGACTTCTGTCACACCCATGGAAATCAGCTCTCCCTCTGTGTGTGTGTAGTTTTGTGTGCCTAGCACTAACAGAGCTCTGCCCACCTGTTCTCTCAAACCAAGAGGTTGAAAGTTGCTGCCTTGCAAAGACAGGCAAGTGGATAATGGCCATCAAGACAATAGTCTTTGTGACCACCGATAACAATAGAAGGCTGAAGAAAGATGGCTGAGGTGCCAACAGTACAAACTCTTTTGGTAGCTTAAGAGGTAGAAGTGCCAACATGGGTTAACAAGACCCAATTGCTGCCTTAGGCAACTTGCCACATCATCCAGGGCTAGAACTGGCCAGGCACATGGATAACAATTTCTCCCTCTGAGCTTTTTTTGACCAGGAAAAGAGAAGAGTGAAAGGAGTGAGTAACTCTTGGATGTTTGTGAAAGTAGGAGGTGGAGAGGGATCAGAGAGAGGCATCAGATGATGGCACGGCAGATAAAGTGTCTGCAAACACTCATAGAGTGGGAATTGAGAGTAGTTGAGCTATTAAGCAAAGCAGGCAGTGGCTCATTCATACAGCATTTTGTACGAAGGCCTGTGGGGCGAGGGGCTGAGAGGGTGGTGATTATTTTAACCATGTTTTACAATGAAGCTAAAGATGATCCAATTGTAAAACAGTGTCTTACCTTGGAACAAGCAGAAAATACTGAAAAAAAAAATCATTAAAAATAGAGTTAGAAAGCTTCTAGATTAGTCTAACGTGCTAGAGATAAACCTGCCTGACAGTTTCTGTAAGTGTGACTTGTGCTTCTCTAGCCTATTAGGATTCTGGAGAAGAGTTAATGAAATACTGGACTGAGGAGAAGGGGTGGTGGTGGGTATATAATTTATTTAAACTTTTCAAAAGCCTTTTGATAAAGTCTTTCACAAGAGGCTATTAACAAAATTTGTTACCCGTAGGGTGGAAGGCAAAGTCCTGACATGGATTAAAACCTAGATAAGAGGTAAGAAACAAAAGAAAGGAATAAGTGTCCAATTCTCTGCATGAAAGGAGGTTAATAGCAAGGTGCTCCAGGGATCGGCATTAGGACCAGGGACGTTCAATATGTTTATTAACGATCTAAGAGAAAGAGAAGAACAACAGAGATACAAAATTTTGCTGATGGCACAGTTTACTTCTTGCAGGCAATTTATTGGCTGTGTTTGACTCTCCTCTTGTGTTCATGGCTTGTCTATGAATAGATCACCAGTCTTACTAATAGTCCTATAAATATAATTGGAAATACATCTCAGTCTGGTGAACAGCACTGAGACTGATTGCAGGAAGAGAATGACAGGCACCAGAACATCTGCATGGGATGGCTTCAGAGTCCCAAAGCAGGAGAGTTTCTGCATTCAGCCCTCCATCAGCTCTGTAAGTGCCACTTCCTGTAACTCTGCCGCTTCTATGTCACTGTCTGATAGTGCACAAGAACAACTGTGATATAAGCAGTGTTAGGATATGCACCCATACCATCATCACAGTACTTCATATTTACTCTCCTGTATGGCTTAAATCTGCTACAGAATCCTGTGAGGTCATGGACTCTTTGCCAGCACCACCCGGCCATTACCCATGTGTACATTTCTTGGGGGCAGTGACCACCCAAACACACACCTTTATCTGTTTTACTTCTGCATTCCAAGCCCTGATTTGGCAGATCCTTTCAGTCCAGCCAAGGTTTTTGCTGCAAGCTTTAGGAATTAAGTGCATGCTGCTTCACCATGTCACTGTACTGGTGCCAGAGATGCTCTCCTGTGGCTGTGTCCTGCATCCTGCCCCATCCAGATCCACTTTCCACACTGCCTCCGTGCACTGGCTTTCCTATGGCTCCTGTTCACTATTCATCACATTGACTGAAACACTCAGTTCCTAGCAAGGTAGTTATTGTAGGCAAGTTAAAAGTCCTCCTTCACAGTCGCTGCTGCCACATAAGTTTGTTCAACTCGCTGTATTAAAGTCATTAGTGCCAGGCAGCCCAGGAGAAATGCTTTATGTCGTCATTTTCCTCTACAGTATGGCAACCATTTTTTTGCACTGTTGAGGTTGCTACCTCAGAGTACTTCAGCACATTCTGGATGCAGCCTGTATTTACATCCTTTGCCAGACAAGAAACATCTTAGAGACTTGATTAGAGGAAGCTACATAATCCAGTTCTTCCTTAAATTAAGGATTTATGCAATTGGTCTCCATCTGATAATCACCTGTTTCCAGTCCAGGGATACCAACATAATGTTTTGTTTTGTTTTGTTTTGACCCTGTGATCATCAAATCTCAGTTTGTCCCCTGTAAAGAGGATATAAACTTTCTCATCCGAGCAGACCAGGCAGCAAAAGGTCTCCTGCTGCTGGTTTGTCCCAGCATTGTATCAACATGACAGATGACAAAGAGCCAGATCAGCACAGTGGCTGTGAGTGCAACGGAGGAGCACTCATCGGTCTGTATAATTCCTTGGCACATAAGCCGTTACTGTTGTGGAAGAAATTCCTGGATAATACTTAATTCATCAGTACCTCTGTTTTGATGCTGATTGGTCAGAGATACATGCCCACCCTCTCTTCCAACTTCTGCAGCTACTGAGGATTGAACTGAGGAACAGGAACACTTCTGGGTGTAAGCACCTTCAAGGACCAGTAGTGGCAGGGTTGATGTAGTTGTCCTCATGCTAACGAAGTCTGGTGTTTGAAGGCAATGCGATTCCTCCTGTGATCTGCTGGCATTGTCACTTGACACTTCCCACCAGCTGGTGAGAAGGTAAAAAGACTGTTCTGGTGTCAGTGGAAAATAAGTGGCTGCAGTGTGTAATCGAGTTGCTAGAGGTTTCATAATGCTGCCTTCAGTCTTTTATATATATATGCAACCACATATGAGCAGAATGGCCTCCATCTCAAAGCTACTCTGATCTGTCAGAAACAAGCTGGAGCAGCCAAGCAGTCGCTTGACTAATGACACAAAGGGAAGGTGCTATGAAGGCAAATGCAATACGAACTCAAGCTCAGCACGTTGCAAACAAATTGAGCCGCTGCACTAAAGTTGTGAAGAGATTTTCCTATTGCTTATACAGCAGTCCTAGATATCAGGGGAACAAGAAAGCTGGAAATCGAAATTCCCATTGATGAGAAGAAATTTGATATTATTGTCATTGCCAAAACCTGCAGGGATTAGTCACATTACGTGGAATTTTTAACAGCTCAGTTACAAACATTTAAGCAAAAAACAGAGTGAGTAAAGGCATAGGGGTGATGCTCTGCATTAAAGATGCCACTGTGTTTTTCTGGTTACGTGATTCTTTGGAGCAGAGACTGATCCTTATGTTTACTAGTAAAACCTTTCAGAGGGTGACTATTGGGGTCTTTCAGACACCACTAAACTAACAATTTAATAATATTTTTTCTCATCTCTGTAGCATATGGAAATACAAAGTACAGTTATTATGGATGGATCGCAATTTGAAAAGATGCTAGGGGTTTTATGCATTCGACAGGAAGCATCATTGATGCTTCCAGACTGTAGAGATGATAATTTTCTACTGTGAAAATGTTACATTCAGGTTGAGGTAAAAGTCTCATTAGGAAGGACAAAGAAGAATGAACTGACGGTCTGGAAGCAGTTGGCTGCCTCTGGAGGGTAGGTCTCAAGTCAATGAGGGGTGCAGGCTGAGATAGACAGATGTGGAAATCAGTATAAGGTAAAAAAAAGAAAAAAACAAAAAAATAAACCCAAACAAACAAACCAAAACAGACTTACTGAATGTATTCAAGAACACATTGCACTGATACACACAGGCTTGATAGGAAGCAGCCTGGGAGCCATAAATAAAGAAAGAGAAACATTGAGGACAATTATAAATAACTTAGAAGAACGATAAGCTCCTGGACTGCAAATTGGCATGAGAAACTATTCAATGATCCATGCATAAGAGCATGATTAGTGTATGACTGGTTAATAACAGCGTGGAGAAATGTCACTGGGAAAAGCAGACATAGGCACCTGAATAAGCTTTTTGGCAATATTAACTGTATAAACAGGTACAAAAATGGGAAAAAAAGAAGATTGGTTTTACATTTGCAAATGTCCCTGCACCTGCACACACATACATACACCCACAAAAGGGCTCGCACATGCTTGTCCAACAGATCACCTGGCTGATATGAGTTAATAAAAGATTATACTCACTGGTGCTCATTCAAACCTGTTGCAGCAGGAGCTGCCAAGTCCTGGAAGCAACTACAGTAACCAGTGATCATGATTTGATTACAGTGAATATAAGCACAGGGAGGATGGTGCCAAGCAATAATATGTATAGACAAATATATACTTGGCCCTCAGAAAAGGCTAACTTCCCAAATATCAAAACTATGTGTCATGTGTTCTCTCATTTCATAGAATTTGGGTCTCCTTCAGCAAAGTTTATCGGTGGCCTCGGAAGCCACCATGGCACAGTTGCATAAGGTGATGAAAGAGAAAGACTTGGTAAGACTGAGCAGTAAAAAAGGTGGTGTGAAATTCAGAATGCTTATGTACCATGTTGGGAGAAAAAAGAGGCAATTGGAAACAACCAGTATTAACCAGAAGATTGAAATTCAAAATAGTTATACCAGAACCTAAAGTTCACTGTATATTTAAGCCACTTCCCTCTGTGTAGACAATAAAAAGAACAGCCAAAGTCATAAAATGGTGAGTATTACACTTGCCATGTCTGTCAGAACTGCCAGAAGCCCAGGTTGAGCAGGAAAGAGTCAGGAAGGACTTGCAAGGTGCCTGACCAAATGCAAAGGGCTTTCTAGAGCCATGCTTACACTGCAGGAAAGAATGATGTCTGTAGTTTTTTGCAGGTTTTCTGTAGAATTGTGGTTTTCCCTCTGCACTTGCGCCAAGACAAAACGTGTACAAAAAAGTAATTTTGTGGGAGCTGGGGCAATCCTTGTTTATGTTGTTAGATAGCCCTGGAAAGGAAAAGCAAAAATGCAGGCAGGTCCACAGCGAAGGAATCTAAGGCAAGTATAGCAATGGGGGAAAACCAGACACCAGGGCTGAACTCAGTGACAAAAGTTCCAGTGCCAGCAAGCCAGAAGAAAGGGGCTCAGAGCCTGTAAACACTTCAGCAATCTTGTGGAAGCCCCTCAGGAGGGGCAGAGGGATTATAGTGCCAGGGCTGTACAAAGCCTTGCCACAGAGGAGCACAGCATGCTGCAGGAGCAGGCGTGGAGCTCCAGTAAACAGCAACCTTTTCCCCACCTGACCTCCCGGTGTGTCCTTGGACAGAGAATACTAGCAGGATGGAAGGAGTCTGGACCACTTGCAGGTGAGACGACCCCTGCTTTCTGGAAGGGATGTGAGGTGAGGATGTTGGGGAGTGGAAGGGAATGGTCAGGGGAGTCCTCTCTGTTTTGCTGAGGGAATGAGGGAAGTTTATACCTCCTCCTCCTTCTGCTGAGCCAGTGCAACTGAGCAGCAGTGCCAGCCTGATGCTGGGTGTCACACTAATAGGTCCTTCTGGCCGTGGTATTTCTGAAGTGTCTTTTCAGACCCTGGCATCACAGCTGACTGGCTTCCAGGCAGCAAGCGGGACCAGAGATGCTGTCAGGACCACTCCCACATTCAATTACTCACAGCAGACTGTGTACATGCATTGTCACCTGACCTCATCCCCTGGTCCCTTCCCAGAGGCAGAGGTGCTTCCAGCAGTGGAGAGATGTTGTCCATCAGTGGAGCAGGTCCCCCTGTATTGTCTTCTCTGCTCCCTGCAAAATTCCAGCTGAGGTAGCCAGGCTCCACAAGGAGGTGAAAGAGTGGATTAAACTACTGGCTCCACACCTGTTGGTCTCACAGCTTTTGTGGGAAGTGCATGAGGGACTGTGGTTGATGCCAGGCCAAGAGACTATGTGAAGCAACAGGGAAGGAGAGAGAGAATAAATGGGTGCTGAACTGGGACCCAAAGTACTAGCCTAGGGCTTTGCATTTGGCAGATCCTCATCACAAAAAACAACTTTGTGGTGCTATTACCAGTCAGCACTTCTCCCTCACTGCCTTTCCCTTTCATCTAGGTTGCTGCAGTTGCGTTTAATGACACAACAGATGTATTCATTTGCATCTTTATACAGATCTCTAAGCTCTACAAATGGGTGGGTGGGCGTGACCCCATTTCCCCAAATTATTCATCACCTTTCAGTTATGCATTTCTCTCTTTTCTAATGTCTTTTTGAAGCACAGGGAAGCAGCAGTGGAGAATTACTCTGCTGTTTTCTCTTGAGCATCTGGGGCCTGATCACTCCCCTGCTTATGTGCTCCCTTAGAAGCCAACAGGAGTCAGAGAGATGCCTGTGCATGGGCAGACTGCCTCCCCCACCATGTACAGACACTTCCCAGTGAGTGCAAGAAGGCACAGATTTACCTGACATACCCCCATGCTACACAGAACACAGCTATGGGGAAGAAATAAGAGAAAAACAAGTGACACCCTGTCTATTTATCAAGGGGTGATGACAGTTCTGTTGCTGCCATCAAAAGATCTGTAGTTGCATTTATGGGATGTGGGTGAGTTAAGATACTTCCCTTCACCATCTGAAGGCGGTGTTTATGCGGAGCTGCTTGAAGCACACTCCATGCCGATGACTCAGGACGATGCTACTGCCAGTGTGGAAGATCTGTCATCATGACTGGATGCTGGTGTGTGCTCTTCAGAGCTTCCTCTGCACTGGTGTCCAGGTTCCTGGCTCTCATCCAAGGGGGACCCAGCTAAAGCAAGATGGTTTAAATGGGTGGGGAATAGGTCTGCACAAAATGCCAGTTCCCATGGGAAAACAGACTGTGTTGTGTTTCCCCTGAGTCTGAAACACAGCATTGCCATTTCTGCCTGGCCAGCTGTACAGACTGAGGACAGGAGGACAGGAAAGCAGAAGAAAGGAGGGGAGAGGAAAGGCTGTTCTGCATTGAGCTGTCATACACTTAGGCAGTGCAGCAGGGGAGCAATCCTGGATGTTGCATGATGAAGTCAGATGCATAGGAGGGAAAAGCTACTGATCTGACTCCTTCTACCTGCCACTCACCTGGGCCATGTGTCTTTGAGGTTGGTGAGAAGCTACTGCTGTGACACCCTGGGAGAGCAATGAATGAAGACATGGGTGATGTTGGCAAAGATCATCTCTCATTTAATTTATGGGCTGCACTTTGTATATAAAGCTATGGCCACAGACAGAATGTAATCCTGCCACTGTGTGTGTGCTGAGCACTGCTGTCAATCAACAGTACATGCACAATTAGTACATTTTCATATAAATATGTATCTTCTCTTGCTAATGGTATTATTATTTATTATTGGTGTTGTGCCTCAAGGATTTGGCATGGACCAGGTATCCACAGTGCTGAGTGTTAGACATGTGATGAAAGGCAGACCCTGTTCTGCACGGCTTCCAAACAGTATGGGGTGCCTAAGAAAACATAAGCATTTTGATTTTGAAATTCTGGATCCAGCAAGCCAGCAGAAGAGCTAGAACCAGACATGGGCTTGTGGTGACTTCCCATCCAACACTCTTCCCATTAAACTTCTCCAGTACTGAAAATTTGGCAACTTTGACTTCTTTTGGGGAAGAAAAGACATGAGACATTTTACAAGGTGGAAATTCCCTCTGATGCCTCTCTCTGAATAGCCCCATGTGCAGGAAGGCCAGGATGCACACAGACAAAGGAGAAAAGATCCTCAGGGTGGGGTGTGGGCATGTCCACCAGCAGGCTGCCTGTGACTCCCTCACACGGGCATCCTCAAATTAAAACTAGCAGTGGCTCCCTGATGCCACAGGCATGGCACCCCTTGCTGCAGCCAATGACCAACCTTGGGAGTGTATTCTAAGCCTTGAAGTGTATAATGTGAGATTTTACCTCCTCTCAAAGCCCTGCCTGATGGGGTCACCTGAGCACAGGAGGTTCTTCTCTGATATCTGTAAAAGACACTGTCTTGGGCATCACTGTCAGGATTTTGGTAGTGGTGGAGGGGCACAGGTTTCCCTGTGCAGGAGAGGTCAAGGGCTGCCCTGTGCTGGTCCCAGTTGGTCTGGTCTAGCTGTGTAATAGATGCCACAACCACTCAGAAGGGCCCCAGACCAGCCGCTCCAGCAGTGCTAAGGGAAGGCAGCACCACTGGTGCAGGGTGCTCTGGAGGGTACTCATGGGGACACAAAAGAGATGAAACAAGAGGAGACACGTGGGGAGATGTAAGGATGCACAAAAGGAGACACATGAAGGGACACAGCAGCAGATACAGGAGGAGGTACATGGAAGGGGAAAGGGCTTCAAAGCAGAAGCAGAGAGCAAAAAGCCCCCCAGTATTTCTCTTGTTATAAACCTGTACCTGGCCACTGAATGCTGAAGAACAGCAGCAGATTACAATGGAGGTCATGCATTGCTGTTGGCTCTGGAGTCTAAGACACTACAACAAACTCACTGCTGCTGAATGGATCTGGTGTGACCAAAGGAACATTATGTTCCTAGCCAGGATTCCTTTTTACCAGTCTTTGTGAAACAGAAAAAAAAAATCCCAAATATTACTACACACTCTCATGTTCTCATCTCCTTTGCAGAACAGGATCACTAACTGATCAGGATAGCCAGCGACCAGGCCTGCTGGTAGGTGAAATACTGGCAAAGGTGAAAGCAGTGGGTCCTCTACACTGCACAATTGTCCCCCTGTGCATAAGTAGACTGATCTGCACAGATCAGCTGCAGGTGGAGCAATCCTGTATCACAGCCACAGCAGCCATTTGCACAGATATCTAGCAGGTTACCACTCAAAGCACAGGGCAACTGCCTGTCCAGGCTGATACAGCTTGGATGTCCGATGCAATTCAGCAAATCCAGGGCACCTCCTCTATCTCCCAGACAGAAAAATTCCCTTGTATTTTGACTGAGACTAGATCCCCTTCTTCTGAATGTGCTGAAAGCAGCTATGTTTGTTTATCCTAAATGCCTTGCAGTCACTCTAACAGATGCCTAAAAATGTCTTCCTGGGGTGTACCTCGAACGAAATTACAGAAATGTCCCTGTATATTCCAGTACCAGCACCCAGGAAGAGAGAGATCTCAAGGTCCCGCAATGAAACGGGTAGTGAAATTTAATAACAGCAATGGCAGTCAGATTTATATAACTTTTATGAAATCAATAGTACTGGACTCTTCAAAATGACTTGAAGAGTGAGACCCCATACAAATATAATTAAGCACAGATGGCAGCATGCTTTCTATGCTCCTGAACACCACTGAAAAGCTGTGTTGACTTTAACATGAACAGCAGTTGCCTTGAACTTGATGTCGTTGATACAAAAATATCATTTTCTCTAATGAGGGCTGCTTCTAATGTATCAGGCACTCATCCTTATTTTAATGGGGCTGATGCCTGAGTTTCAACACTGCAGGAAACAGGTAGGAGATGAGATGGAGTTTGCCAGTGGAAGTTTCACCTATAATGTCTAGACCTCATTCAACTGACTCTACCTCATGTTTTCCCCAAAGCTGTGTCAAAAGATTTCCTTGCAGTGCAGGACCAGGACCTCTTCCTCACCCCAAAGCAACAGACCCATCTAGGTGCTTGGGCATGTTTATGGCACAGGTGAATGAGCACGGTGCTGAGCACTCCTCTCCTTGAATGGCCCCCAGACATATTCTCCTGCAGCTTCATGCAATGGTCTTTTCCTTCTTGTGTCTCACGCCACAAGCGCTCTCATCCCCTCCTCCCCACATCCTGCCTTACACGGTCACACACACAGCAGGGGTCAAGAAAACAGTCTGGAATTAAGGCTTATATGAAACCTTCTCCTCTGTAGATTTTCAAAACCTGTCTGGATGCATTCCGTTGTAACTTGTGCTAGGTTATATGGTCCTGCTCTGGTAGAGGGGTTGGACTCAAAGATTTCCAACATCCCTTCCAACCCCTGACACCTCTGTGATACCCCTGTGAAGTGAATAAAAGGTGACAAAATTTCAGTCAGTACACAGATCATAAACGTAGGTGGTTGAGAAGCGGATGGAGGGAAAAGAGTGCTCACACATTTTATTTTTCTCTGTCTTCCTTAACTGAATATTTTGTTTTCCTGTTGGATAAAAGGCACATGGAGGCAGAGGGGTGGATGTCACAAAGCTGTCATCAGGCTGTTTTCCACACTTATTTTCTGAAATTTGAAATGACACTGAATGTTGAAAATTGGAAAAAAAAAAATATTCACAGAGCTATCTGTACACCTCTGTCATAATCTTAAAAGGAGATACATTTTTTAACAGCCTCAGGGGAAAAAACATGTTAGGAAAGTTCAGAGAAGCTTGAGCACTGTTACAACCTAAAAATACTTCTAATCATTAAAGACATTGCCTTTTTAACCTTCTCAGCTGACTCTAACACTCTCATTGGCTTTGACTAACATCTTGCTCCACCAACACGGTATTTTGTCTCTACAAACAGACCTTGAGATGTAACCTTACAAGCAATGTGTGTACAGCTAAAGCTGGAAGTTTTTACTCCGGTGCAGAACTGGCCTTGAAAGGCTCTATTCAAGCACAGTTATCTAATGTAGTGGTTTTCAACTTACTCAGCCCTGCTAATGGTTTATGGGATATGTCAGAGGGAAACACAAAAGGTAAAGAAAAGTCACTCTGATATCTGCAAAACTAAGTTGAAGATAAAGGGATCAGTACCACTACAGGACAATTTTCAGAGGTCCACAAATAGGATTGAAAACCACAGTGAGGTGCTTTAGTCTGTCAAACCTATCATTACCTACTAGTAGAAAATCTACTAAAATTGTTTCTTAGTGAGAAAGTACAGTTTTGCTTTGTTTTCATGAAAACTGGTAAATCTAAATTGTGGAGAATTATGGATGTAAATATCATCAAATCAAACTAATTTTGTATAGTTGAGCTGTTATCCGTCTCCCCATAGTATAAACCCACATGAAACCCAAATGTTCTTACTTTCAAGGTATTTGGGGTTTTTTTTTGGTGTTTCTTTGGGTTTGGGTTGTTGGGGTCTTTTTCCTGTTTGTTGCCATCTTTCTTTCCTAGTCATTGAACCATTCCTAGGGATTTTTTTCTGTTTAAAAGCCCTGTCTTTTTATAGTGGTGGTTGTGGTGACATAATAAACAAATGTAATTATATTCCAATTTCATCAATCATACTATAAGTCTGTACTATTCCATTAGCACGTTAGATGGATGCTCAGCTTCCTGCAAATGTGCCTGGATCTCCCATTTCAGTGTAGTGTGTGTGACTGATCCATTTCACACTCTGAATGTCTTGTATGTTTGGATTATGAGTTTATAGGGGAAGGAAACATCTGCTCTCCACATTTGAGTGGTACTGAATACACCAAGGATCTCTTCTGAGTTGGCCACTACCAGTGGCTATAATCTTCACCATTAATAACTTGGCTTAAGCATCGGGGATTGGGATTTTTTTCCCCTCAGACTATTAAAGGAAATATTGTTTTATGAAGATTATTTTATTGTTAAAGCCTATACATATTAAACAATCATTGAAGTTTAAAAGAAGTGCATAATTTGAGGGAGACAAGAATTAAAAATATTTCTTTAAAAAAAAGACATTCAGCTCAAGTTATTTTTTTTTTTTTTTTCAGTTTCTCCTCCTAGTATTCATAGGCTTTTCTTATAGTTTAAGTGCAGATGGGTTTATGTATCTGCCATTAGAGGGACAAATTCAAGAATATTGCCCTGAATTAGTGGAGATTAAGAGCCTGCACAATAGGGAAGTTAGGGCCTAAAATGTCTTTTATGTGGAAGTCAATCAAAACACGAATGCACTCATCTTCCTCCTTTTTCTTCTCCTCTGAGAGCTCAGCAGAGACAGGAGTACTTGGCTTTAAAGCTCCTTTCCAGCAAGGCTGTAACAAAACTCAGGTCCCAGAAGATGAAGGATTTTTTTCTTAGATTCCAAGCAACATTCCAGGTTAATAGTGCTGCCTTCACTCTGTCTTCATCATATATACCTGTTTAAAAGGTACAAATAACTTCCAATATGCCAGCCCGACAGGGCTCAGATGGGGAAAGATCAATATTTTACGGCCTTGGTAAGTGATTGCCTTTATGGCTTCAGCTGCTTTCAGGATTTGCTCCCTCTCATGTATATCAGACAGAGAAGCAATAACAGTGTTGCCTTAACTGGTTGCATTTGTGTTTAAAGCAATGATTTCTTGGGCTCATGCATTTCCATGCTGTCTCACTGAGATGCCTTGCTAGATTTCATCGCACAATCCCAGTTATCCCAGTTCACAGGGCCGTGAAATAGCCCATGAAGTACCATGACACACATTTCACTTATGAATATGCAGTCATTCACACTGACACTGTGACAATCACATTACAGTCTCAGCAATACCACCATCAAAGCTGGAGCTTATTTGCCATCCCCCTCCAGAGTGACCAGCTGCCATCAGGAGGCATGTCCCAGCTGGGGGGGTGGGTGTCTGCTGACCTTCCCGTGCTGCCTCCTGCAGCACCTGAACTTGGGACAACGGAGGGGTCAACCTTGTTCTGCAAACTGTGAGAAGGCACAGGGAAGTGATCAGTAACAGCTGGATCTGAACCAGCCAAGCATCCTCAGAGGACCACATCACCCCCCATGGCATTCACAGTGAGGGTTTCGACTGCTGCTTCACTTCTGGTCTGTCACTGCTTATTAATACATTTTCTGGCCCCAGTGATCCCATGACTCCAAAGGCGAGCTCGCTTCAGTCACTGCTCTGCATTGTGTTTATGTGCTTAGCCCTGAACACATGCTTTCATCCTGCTGAAGCCAAAGGGCACTAAGAACTGGCTTAAATATCTTCTAGAAGGTGAACAGGGATCCAGGGCCTTGCTAACCCCAAGTAAAAAGCAAATGCAAAAGAAGACTTTCTCTGTCAGTAAACAAAACAAAGCAAGCTGATTTTTAAACCTTTTGGCATGTCTGGGTCTCTTTACCACCACTGATGAAGAATAAACAATGCAATTATTAATTATTGATGATCACTATTAAGAATGATGATTATCATCACCATCATCCAACCTTGCCATTCCTGCCACCTCTCTAATCAGTGTGATCTCGCTGTTATTATACATAATTGTGATCTTCCAAGTTAGAGCAGGCGAGGAAGCAACCTTGCAGTGTAAATACTAAATACTTAGCATAACAAGAGTGAGAGCTCCCTAGCTTGGAGCAGAGCTAAGCAAAGTCACGGGCTTCCATTCTTTTTAATTTACCATCTGTTCTGTATGACACAGCCTGTGTCTCTTTAGGGTTTAGTACCCATTTATTATCTAAAAGCCACCTCTTCCTGCTATTAAAATCACGTTGGAGTGATTTACAGAGGGAATTTGTCCATTTGCCCAAGTGGAAAGATGTGTCATCAGCATAAACCTAAATGCTGCAGCCTACTTGGACTCCGGGACTGGGAACTGCCCCACTAGCACACGTGTATTTTGTAAGATCCAACCCCTTCCCTCCTCCCGGTAGAGTCAATTACCATGGACTTGTCATAATTTCCTTTTTCTTCTCTTTCTCACACAATGGGACCTGACTGAGTCCCATCCTACTGCTATTCTACCTCCTCTTTCCTTTTAACCCCAGCCTTCCTGGTTGTTACCCTCTGTTGCAGACTAAGCCAGCACACTCATTACTCTTCCTGCTCTGGTCCCGTTAATCATTCACTCTTCTACATACCTGGCCACATGAGCATGCTCTTTACTCCTTAATTTTCCAACATACACTTTGTTCCCTCTTTCTCTCCCTCAGCCTTATACTCTCTCCTCTTTTGCAGCTCTCTTGGTCCTCACCATTATTGAATAAAACACAGCACATATGAAGATAATTGCCATCACTTCTACAGTCCCCTGGGATGTATCAGAAATCTTCCACAGGTACCCAGAGAAGCATCTTACCGTGATAGTGAATGAATGTTAAACTAAGCAAGAGATTTTCAACAATCTACAAACTGAACCTATCAACACATCCTCCACTTCCATAGCTGCCTTCTATGCCTTTAGCCACTTCCAATTAACTGAGTATCTCTCCTCAACGATCCAGGACAAATGGCATCTGGGCCAAAAACAAGCCCAGGAAAGCAAAACAATTAAAAATAAAATGCAGCTTGGCTTGAGGATCCTGGGGAAGGGCTTCTGAGGGATGGGGAAGTTCATAGCCACTGTCCCCATTCTTGCAGAGCCATTAAGTGGGGTACAGGTAGAAAAGCTCCCTGTAGAGCAGTTAGAGGGCATGGTGGTGCTAGTAGTAGTACATGCATTTGTCAATCCATGCAGCTACCAGAGGAAGACATTTCTGCGCACTAAACATTTAGGATCTCAGTTAGTTTACTGAGATAACATCCCTTTGGTTCTTAGGCTCACTACAGGTAAGTCATGTGTGCTACACGTTTCCATGGAGGGAGGAAGATGAATAGACTCATTGCCCCAACTTAAAACATTTTAATGAAAACCCAGGCATCACTGATGTGTATCCTTCCTTGCCGTTATTTTTCCTTGCGTAATTTACCACATAGACTACAGAAAGGAAGAGAGGAAAGGAGAAAGAAGACAAGAATGGGTATGTTCTCACCAGCAATTCTGAAGTGATTCAAAATTAATTTCTTCCTTACATTTTGAAGCAATACTTCAAAATCTCACTTTGGTTTTAGCCTCAAATGCCTTTTTTTCCCCACCGAACAAGCTACAATATATGTTTGGGTTTTGTTTGTTTATTTTAAAAAAAGGAACAATACCCCGAAAATGAAATTACATGTTAAGACTTCTTTAGTATTTCATTTGGAAACAGTGATTTGAACTGGGAGTTACAATTCAGTACTTTCCTAAGGGAATAAGCACCTGATTTCTAGAGGGTTGATGGAAAGACTAGATGCTGAAGTACCAGTCTTTCTCAAGAAGTGGGACATTTAGCTCTTTTGCTTGGATAACTTGTAGCTAGATGGCCATTTGTCCCTATGGTAGATCAAAAGGACAGAAGGTATCCTAGACACAGTTTGCTTCACACTGGATACCCTCAGAGGAGATCAGAACTGCAGATGCTGAGGGAGCAGGAATTAGTGGCATGAGATGAGTATGGGCTCAGTCTGAATTCAGTATAAGCCTGGAGCTATTGGAAGAAAAGTGCAGTGGGAAAAACATATCCCCCTTACCTGTCCTATCTTATTCTACTGTCCCATGTCAATTCTGTCAGGTTTGTCCAGACAGAGCACCCTCAGCCTGAGAGCAAACTGAGATGCCTGGGTGTGCTCTTTTTTTTTTTTTTTCTGTCCCCACAGAGCACCTTGGCTACAGGCATATGGGGCTGGAAAAGACTGGCTGACCAGTTAAGGGAAAGATTGGCTGATGACCTGTCACTCTGGGCAGTAAAGCACCCCTGCTTTCACTCTACTCTGGAAGTTGGAGCACAGCAACTACTCCAGCCCAATACCTCCATCTAACCAAGAGCTAGCAGATCAACACTGCACGGGACAATAATGAGGGGATGAGGTGAGGAACCCTGAGCTGGAGGAGCAGGAGGGCTGCAAGGCAGCAGGGGGCACTGGCAGAACTGGTGGGAGGACCCCCAGGCTGGGAGGGCCAGAATTACTTCAAGTTGTTAATGTGGTGCATTAGTAGAGATGTGTGCATAGAGGAAGCCATATAGAGCTAAGTTTAGCTCTACTCAACACCATCAGTCTTTCACTTTCATAAGCACTAAGATTGACTGAAACTCACTCAAAATATGTATTTTTAAAAATGGGAAAGGAAAAGAAAATGTCCGGTTCCTGCAAGATGATCAATAACAGCCAGGGCTAGAGATGACTTTTTCAGCCACAGAAAAACAACTGTTATTGTTGAATTGCTCGGGAACTTTGCCAGTGGACAAAGATAAACTAATAATGTCAAGAAGAGGAGGGGTGAGATTGCTGAAACCTCAGCTACAGTAAGAGGGTTGATGGAAATGCTTTCAAGGGGCATGTGGCAGGCCTCACAGAAAGCAATCAACTCCAACCAGGCACCAGGGAAAGCAAGGGGTGGGAGAGCACGCACCTATGGCACCTTCACACTGCTGCTGCAGCAGCCGCTCAAGCAGGGGCAGCACAGGATGCTGCATCGAGCAGCTTCAGGTGCTAACCCGTGGCATGCCAGAAATCAGGGGGCCTGGCCCCTTGCAGGACTCACCACACAACATTTCATTGCCCAACATTGCAACTTGACATCTCCTGCTCCTGCATAGGTGTGAAGTCCAGAAAGGCAGGCACTGTTGGGAGGGAGCAGGGGGCACTGTCACAGAGCAGACCAGTGGCCCCAGAAGTAAGTAAGTTGCTCTCTGTTACTAGAACTGCTGAAGATGTGCATTGCTTAACGCTGCAAAGCAGCCGCCACCAAGGCTTCATTTCTGCAGCTGTGTACCCTGTCACCCGTGGCTCTACAGTAATTGATTGCAAGCCCTTACATCACCCAGAGCATGCAACCCTGGTGGACCAACCCACCGCATGGCATCACATCAAGGGGACTTTTCTTAGACAGATAGAAAGACAGCCCTTAAAGGGGGTCTGGGGGGTCTTCCAGGGCAGTTTACAGCAGTTGCTAGGTTGGCGATGGTAATAGTTTTGACTGTGAAGGGCTCAAGGGAAAACTGGAGCAGTCACAGGGTCATAGTTCCCTGAGTTTTTGCCATTTCATCCAGGACAAGTACTAAATCACATTCCCTAAAAAAAGCCCTTTGTATTTTGCGAAGCACTTCACTGAGGGTTGTTTCTCACAAGACCCTAATATTCCTATAATGCCAGCCACATGACACCAAGGCACAAATTTGGGCCATGGTGTCCACTGACAATAAATGGAAAGGCCCTGGGTAGACCTCAATTTGTGCTTGTGAGAGATAGGCTGTTCTATCTAAACCTGACCTTTTCAAAGTTTCCAAATACTCACTTCCATTACCAAAGAAAAATCACTGCATGTTTTGTGTTTTGTGCCTTTTGCTCAAAATTTCCCAGGATTCAAGGGATACCAGACCAAACCCCAAACCAGACAGTTCTCTGGGTACAGCTGAACCCGAATGGCTTGCTGATGGGCACTGGATTAGCCAAATCGAGAGTCAAACCCAAAACCAGGGGTTCTGACTTTCCAGTGTTGTCTTCTGATTGCAAAATTATGTTTCCTAGAAGCTCATACTCCTATCATCAGAAGTGGGGTACTTATCCCTACCTCACCCTTGTGTACTTTGGATATATCACTGGGTCACTGGCTGCTTGAAAAAGGAAGCTGATGTTTTTGTTCCCTGTGTTGCAGAAGGGGAAACTGAGGCACGGAAGAAAGTGAAGTGAATTACCTGAAGTTATTCAGCAGATGAGTGGGACATGTGGGACTAAAGCCATCAATTTACAAGAACCTAAGGCCTTTCAAGTCTCAGAGGCAGCAAATATTCAGCTCTGAATATCAGTATCTGTTGCTAGTTGTATGAATGGGGAGGGAGGGTGTCCCTTGCAGCATTTAGGACCCGGCAGCCCACAGTGATTCGGACCTTTTGGAGGCTACAGCCTCATCACCTTCAACAAGAACTCAGACCTCACAGGGATGGATAAAGCCTCAGGTTACCATGTCTGTGATGTGCATTAGGGGACATGAACTTTACAAGCTTCCCATCAAAACATTCGTTCTTTGACCTACCAAATGCACTTTTTAGCTCAGAAGTTGTTTCTCCCCAACTCAGGACGCACAGGCCATGAAAAAGTTACCATAAGTGCACGGTGACTGTTCAGTCCCACCAGCTGCTAAGCAGGTGAGAGCCCACATCTCCAGGAGAGCCCAGGCGCCCGTGCTCCCCTCCCTCT
>VWZY01000518.1:447746-462005 GCA_013399075.1 Chloroceryle aenea
CCAATAATAACAATCTTTTTTTTTTTTTTTTTAATCAAATTTCCTTTGTCACTGTGGCTTTCTTTAATTTTGTTTCAGCAGCGTAAGCCTCTCACTTCCAGCTTACTGCCTCAATCGCTGCTCTGCCTTACTCTCAGTCACTCCTGCCCATGTGCACCAGCCTGCTCTCTCCTTCTTTATTTTCTTGACACAAATGGCAGTCATTGCTCAGAGAATGTGCTGGGTGAGCCTGCTTTGTAATTCAAACCTTTTATTCAGGTCACCATTATGTACTAAAGAGGAAAATATGTATTGGCTAAACAGGCTCCTTACAGATGGTCCTCCGGATGGGAGTGGAGGGCTTGGGCATCGGACATCACGTGGACCTGCCACCTCCTTGTCTCTCTCATCACTTTCCTGGGAATCCAGCTCATCCTCACTGCCACCTGCCTTCCCACCGCAGAGAGAATACCCTCAGGTCAGAGATGAATTTGTGCTTTTCAGTGAGTGTTTATACTCAACAACAGGTTGCAAAAGCTGAGAACTTTGGGCATATCAAATAGCTAACAGGAAGCCCACGGTTAGAAACTGGAAGGAGTAATTTGAAGGAATTGTGTGAACAAGTGAAACTTTGCCTCTGGCCTGGGTAATTTTTACCAGTATAACTGCCACGTATTAGTACTCCACTAATAGAGGCTTATTTTGCCAATGGGATACCACAAAGCCCCAGCATACCTAAGGCAGGGATTTCCCACCACTATAGATGGTTTCATCTTGCTTTATCAGTAAAAATAAAAGCTATCTCCCTGTCCCTCAAATTTAGGATTTCCAGAATGCTGTGTTGGTAGAGAGAAGGGATAATATTGCAAAATTTCAAGCTGTGCACTTGCAAGCCTTTCAGTACCATATCCATACAGTACCAGTGACTCAGTTGTGTAAATGTGATCTGAACCAGGCAGTGGCACATGATGCCATGTCTCTTGTACGTAAAATGAGGAGTGTATGGCTGCCCTATGTCAGTTATGACACCAAATGATCTGCTTTAACATATAAAGAACATGCATAGGCAATCCCCATGCCAGTGTGAAGCCTACAGAAGCAGTTGCCCCATCAGTGTGCTCTGATTATCGGTGTGAGTGCACTGTATCAGCAGCTTGGCACTGTGTGACTGACATTTTTGCCATTCAGGTACAAAGATCCCAAATGCTAGTCCAGCCTACCATTGAACTGTGCTGCAGGCTTCCCAGCCCTGCTCTGTGTGCTCTGTATTAGACTGTTTGCAGCAGAGGGATGCAATTTCCAGAGAGGTACTTCTTTGTAAAGCTCACACCTCGATGCAGCAAGGCAGGGGGGCAATTGGGCCTCCCTCTTGAAGGCATCTGGATAAAGCTGTGGTGGGCATATGTAGTGCAGGTAGAAACATCCCAGAGGTCAAGGGATTGCTACCAGTAGTGGAAACATTCTTCATGAACTGTATTATCCCAGTTCTATAGGAGGACACACAAACCAGAAGAAATTAGTAAGGTGTCCTGAGTTCCACATTAAGTTCACTTTTTTACTTGTCCCCGGATAGAGTGGATGACTTTCTGGTCAGACCACGCTTTTTGTCTGGAATTTCCAGGGAAGATTTATATTTTGTCCCTGGACCTGCCTGGAAAGGAGTCCATGGTCTGCCTTATATTGTCTCAGGTGTAGCCCAGAGTTTGTTGTTCATCTATTCTTTTTACCTTAGGGAATGTTTCAGAGAAATTTACATGGCAAATGCATCTAGTCTGCATTATAAACGGGACATAATTCTCTTTCCAAGTGGAGATTATAACATTTACCTTTTTTTATTATTATTTATTTAGTACCATGGGGATACCTCTGCACAGGCAGGTAGAACTCAGTTGCATCAGAAAAGGGCAACTTCATCCAAGCAGTCATAACGCAGCCCCTCATTTGTCTTGGAGCGGATTTTTAGCAGAGAGAATCTCTAAGAATTTCTTTCTTCCCTCCGTTTCTGAGCTCACAGATGTTAAACACAGGCGATGCAGATCTGATGGTCTTGTGGTTCCAGCTTCTCCTCCTTGTTTCCAGCTGCTAAATCACATGTAAAGATGTTAACAATACACAAAATACCCTCAGCATATGACTTTTCTGTGCAAGTGATCACTGTAGCTGTCACAGGGGTATTATTAAATTGCCAAGGAGAAGAAACACATTCCCCCTGGTTCTGAACGGAAGGGGAGGCATCTGTAAGGCAGCTTCTCAAACAGGAGGTGGCCCATGCTTTAGAAAATGTTGAGAGTCCCCACACAGAAAAACTTTATTTTAGGAAACACAGACTAAGCAATTCACCTGTACTGTGTCTGCTGGTTTTCGTCCATTGTGCTTAGTTGTTAAAGCCATATTACAGACCAGCTCTCATCAATGAATTATTTTATTTTTAAACAGAGTGAGTAGTGTCGTTACCTGCACACATTTCCATATGATTTTTTGAACCTAAAACATGATGTGCCTGTGGGATATGTGGATATGCCTCTGGGAAGTTTGTGAATAAACAGGTGGGTAGCAGCATGTTTGTAAACAGCTAATGCTGAGACACCAGCTGATGGAAAAGCTGGTCCTGGGGCACTAAGGGGAGCTACAACAGAGATTTGTTGGGCAGCAGGGGATATAGCTTCGTTCCTCTTCACACAGGGGAGAATTGAACACGGATATTATGAGAGGATGTTCTGTCACAGACTTAGCAGAAGAATTTGACATTCCCCTTTCCTCCTACTGTCAATAACAATATTCCCTCACGACTACAGCTCACTGTCCACTTGGCTGCCTGTGCTATTGCTTAAGACTGCATGATCAAAAGCTTGCGCAGTAACTGGGTCAGAGAGTCTTTCTAGATGAGACTGTGCTGTGTTTCTCCTTATCCCAGCCACCATGTTAACGGAGATACAGTGAGCAAGTGGAAAATGTGGTGTCAGGTAAAATAACCAGGTTTACGCCTGACTTTGGAAAATCTGGGAAATGAGGAGTGGCACAAAATTGACTGCTTCAAGAAATTTAGAATAGTGGATCCTAAAAGTCCTTCTGTAGCACAGCTCTGTCTCATCACTTCGGTTTGTATTATAGGATGTATTAGGATCCAGTTACAAGCCAAAGTCCACTAGGGAGTGGAAGTGTGAAGCTTAATACAGTATCACAGAAATGGAAAGCTTTTTTAATGGTACAGAAGGGACTTGTGCTTGAAAGCATTTAACAGAGCCTTGGTAAGTAAACTGTAGTAATTGAGCTAGCAGAGGCATTTAGCTTGAATACTTTGTATATGTATAACAAAATCAAATAAGCACCAGGAAGAACTATTCTTCAAAGGGATAATTTGAAATGCGTCTATTCCCTCTCCAGACAAAAAGCACTTGCTTCAGTGTGCACATTTCATTGTGCCATGTAGCTACAGTGACTCCTGGTTTGTGAACATAAAAGAATTTAAACCACAATGCATTAATGTCAGGCTTCATACCTGCAGTTATTTCTAGTCCACCAGGGAATACAGCCCTCCAGCTCCAGAACTTCAAACTGAGAGCTCAGCTGATCATGGCATCCTCTGGGAGTAATCCTCCCCCTGCTTCTCTCAACTGCAACTCTCTGCTTTCCCTGAGGATCACTGTTTAGCTGGAAAAGAAACTGGGGTGCTGAAAGACATGGGAGGGGAGTTAAATAACAAGCATGAGCAAACTCTCAGAGAGCTTCACTGTGGCCAGCTGTATGTCAGAGAAAGAGAAAAGAGAGGAAGAGAAGAATGAAAGCTAAGGACAATACAAGCTTTAAGGTTCTGACTTCTATGCCTGGCAGATTACTAGTGTTAAGTAGAAATGGTTGTTAATAAAAGTTGGGTCAAAAACCACCGGTTGGGATTATTTGTTTTCCTTGAACTGAACCCTGGGATTTTCACTAAAACTTAAGTAGGAAATGGAGGCAAAAAGCAGTGTTATGCTTTGGAAGCTGCAGCAGGACCTTATAGGGATTGAGTTTTCCTCCATTCTCCTCTGGGAGAGGGTCTTGCCTAGACGTGAGTCTTAAGATGAAGGTCTGAAGAACTGCATTTGCCACTGTGGCGCTGTATTAAGTTCTAACTTTGCAAGGTTGAAGTAAAATATTTTAAGTGTTTTGTTTTAAGTGGAAAATGGAGATTCAGCTCAAAATTTTAAATGGAAAAGATTTTCATTTCTATGCTTTTTTTGGTAGAAAATCTTCTTGTTTGGGGTCTTGTTTGTGAAAAACTGGTGAACAGGAACCCACTAGACATGAACTTGGTTTATCCTGTTAGGGCTTCTCTGACATTCAGAAGAATTCCAGTTTAAGAACTTTCATCTGAACAAGAGGAAACAAGATAAAATTACTCACAGGGAAAAAAAAAAAAATGAAGTTTGGGGCATAGATTTGTATGTCCATGTATGAAAGGTGCTGAGAAGAGAATAGAATGCAAGACATGGAAAAGGATGAAAGCAAGGAGAAGAAGAGAGGTGGGCAACAGAGAAGGCAGAGGGTCTAACACGATGCAAAGATGGGAGCTCACTTCAGACAGCAGACTTCAAGAAAAAAATCAGTTGCAATCCATGTGGGAAGCAGGAAAGACAAGAGACAAAGCAGTGGGTTTATCAGATCTTCAGATGCTGTAGGAACATGTCTCTTATCAGCTGGGAAAGACACATCTTCAGACACATACAACAATCCTAGCCTTTGCAGCAAGGAGTCTTCCAGAAAAAGTGTACCACCAATGGGTGGCATTGATGACTGGAGAGCAGTGTCACAGCTGAAACGTTGAGAGCTGAGCCAGGGATGAGAAACTAGCCTTGAGTCCCTTTATTTAAACAATCAAATAAGGAAAAAATCAGTTTAAGATACAATATACAGGATTATTCTTATACAGGTACGTGCAATGAACCAACGTGATGGGAGGAAAAGGAACACAAGGTCATTACTGCGTACAGCTCTCCCACCCCCCCAGTTGGCAAGGCACACAACTATTTGTAAAAATTGGGGTCCAACTGTTCTTTCTCTCTTAGTGAATTTTCTCACCTCCACTGTCCCAACCCACCACCCACCTTCTGAGAAAACCAAAGCTCCAGTGATTTGTTTGTAACATTTAATTCTTACTTGAAGAGCTTATGGTACTGAGTTTAAGGAAAACAAAGAATGCTAAACAACTTAAACGGCCAACAACTGACAAATAGCAAATAATCAAAGCACTCAATTCAAACATAAATGAGGCCAGGGATTGCCTATTATTCTGTCTTTGCACACTACCCAGAAAACAGGCAGAGGGGGTGCATTCTTGGTCAATCCCTAGGCACTGTCATAATAAACATGATTAATAGTCTATAATTTACCTGCACAAATAATTCAATGAACAATTACAAACAACAAACAAATTTGGGCAGCCACGATCAGATCTTGAGCAGAATAAAGCAAACTCACTAAATAAATTGCTATCAACTAGTCCTAGTAATTGCATTCCATCTCCCAGAATGGCTCCTGGATTACTTATGGACCCCAAAAGCCTGCCTGGCATTTTAGAGGCTATGTCCATTCTGTGCCTAGAAGAGTGGATTCACTGCCTACACCCAAATCACTGAGCACTTGCGTTTGCATTGACATTTTTATGGGGCTTTCTAGCTTCACAAGTGTTTTCCAAGGGGTGAGGTTTAAAATAGCTCTAGTCCTCTTGTAATATTCCTGATTAAGCAACAAGATCAGACTATGTTTTTCATTCTTTCAGACACAGAAATGACTTACTGGGGGTGTTAAAATAAGACCCCCTGGAGAAACATGTGCACAGGTTATAGATAAGCCCTCAGCACTGCATTAGCTTTCCTTGATATTATCTCTCCCTGTGTCGCCATTGTCCTGCGTTTTGAGCTTGAGTCACAGCTCAGCAGAGACTGTGGAAGCCTACGCTTTCTTTGGCCAGCCCTGAGAGAAGGGAGTACCTTTCCTCCACAGACCAGAGCTCTGGTCTGTTTTGTGACTCCCAAGCAGAGCTTTGACTCTTTAGCAGAAACGCTGAACGCAGCTTTCCTGGGCTATGCATTCTTCCTCCTCCCCATCTCAGCCAGGCAGCGGTGCTGAGCGTGGTGGGTAAGCACAGGTTCCACGACAAGGTAAGATAAATGGAGAAACATGCACTGCAAGAGATGTTTATTGAGTGAGATGCTAAATGAATAACCCAATCAATGCTGTAATATTTAATTCAATACAAACTTCAGATTGAGAGTGTTCCCCATTTATTTTGTGCTGTCACAGAAATTGTCGTTTGTTAGAGCAGTGTGCTATCATTAAGGGGAAGAGGTTTCCAGCAGGGAGGGGCTGGCTCCAGGCTGTGGGTACAGCCTTTGCAAGACGGTGACTGACAGAGCTCAATTCCTTCTCTGCTGTGGACTTTGGGGAAGGTAGGCCACACTATGCTCTTCTGAAATGCTCCCACCCTCTGTAATGCCTTGTGCCAGCATGCTTTTTTCTTCATGTGTCCAGGAGCCCTTTGCAGCTGTATCTGCACCCTGGTCTATTTGACTATGCCATCCATGAGTTTAAACCACACTATTCTCTCCCTCTACTGGGTTCCCACTTCCCTGCTGAGGCACTGCCACTGCTTACATTCTCAGCAAAGGGCTGTAGTCAGGGATGGGACAGGGGAAGTGCAGGGCTGTGACCATGCCCTGGGTACTCAAGCAGTGTCATCAGCTAGACAACAAAAGAATCAAGGGGAGGCCGAAAACGTCTCTTCTTGTGTGAAGTCCTGGACCATCGACCTGCCCTTGCCACATGCCTCCTCGGTGAATCAATGTACACATCTCCTCAGAACTGCAAGGTCAGCCGTAGCATGCCTGCACACCCTGCTTGTACTTGGACTAGCTTGCAGGCAGCCCTGCCTGCTGGCATCCCATCCTGCCTCACCACCAGCACAAAGTGCTCACCCTCTAACATGCATGCATTGGGATGTCATGGCAGAAGTTGCCAGCTGGCTGGACACCCCTTACTTGTGACAGGTGGCACATTGTCTCTAAATCATCCTGGCCATCCTTTTTCAGTGCACCTGGCACCCTGTCCCCCACATTTATAGTTGCCTCTCTCATAGATCTCAAACCATCTGGTACAGCTCTGACTTGTCCTGTGCTTGATTGGATTTCCTGATCATAATACCTGACCAAGTGGTGCCTGCAACTCCTTCCCTGTTCCACAATGCCTCTGATAGTTGTTATTCTCTCTGGCCTCTGTCACTGGCCAGGTTATGCCAAGACCTGGGATGATGTTTAGAGCACAGCATGACATCACTGAAACCCCATTCTTTGAACTAGTCTACTCACTTTTTCCTAGGTATTTATATGAAAGCAGGCCCAGGTAGTTCAATATTGATTTCCACACCATGTTTGAGAAATATGCTTGTTCCAGCACACTGAATACCTTCAGCGGGTGTTCTTCAAAGCCAGCTTCATTCTTGAAGTGAACCCAGTTAGCTTATTAATTCCCTTCTCAAAGTCCTTCATTCTTTCTTCTGCCTCCCTCTTTCTCTCTCAGGCAAGTCTTTAATTATCCCAAGTGTTGCTCAAGTGAAGCAGCCAAAAGGTGTTCTTAACATGTCCTCTGACTACCCGCAGAGGACTAATGAAATCAGGACAGATTTAGTGAGTCTGGATACACATGTGTTTGCATGCTCATTTAGTTCTTGTAGTTTTTCCCTCGCAAAGAAACCAAATCCTGCTGGTCCCTGGTGAACTTCTTCACTGCTTTTGGGGAGCTAATATGGGCACAGCATAAGTTTCTGTCAAGCCTCAAGTGCTCTGAAGGTTTCTAACTTAAGGTAATTTACGAGGAACCATTTTGAAAGGAGAGCACAAAACCTCCATATTAATTTGAGGTGATCTGGAAGGCAAAGCATATGTCAACGTGGAGACAACAATGTATGAATACAAACAGAAGCAGCTCCCTACTCCCATTTTCTCTCTAATATATCTATCCATTCACCCATTCTAACTCTACCTCCTCTTCTCACTTCTCTTATTTTTAGGGCTGTGAGAATTCATGTTTCATCCACATTTCAAAGGCTGGTGAGTACAGAACTTTGTCGGCATCTTCATTTTAAACTGAAAAAACAAACAGCACCCCCTCAGCCCCCCTTCTCCCAGTCTGTTTCTGCCAGAAACATAGCAACCAGCACGCACAGCTTTCTGCAGGCAGCCTAGTTTGCATTTAATTAGTTCTGTGATATCCTAAACTTCTTTCAACCTCCGCCCCCAGAACATCGCTGTAGAAATCCTCACTCCGGGAATGGCATGATGGAGCTGTCAAAAACCCAGCATCTGTGCCAGGAAGTGTTTAGAGCACTTGGATTTCTGAATCGGGACATGACTTGCCTGGAATATACTCTGCTACCAGGAAAATGAAGCAACATAATGCTCTGCAGATGAACAAAGATAGGAAATCTAAACCCCATTTTATAAGCTAGGAAGCATGAGGCAGCAATATGAAGCTACCTGCTCTCAGAGCATCTGTCTGGAGTATCAGTAGCCACACCAGGACAGACACCTGCTCTGCCCTGCTGGGAGGAGACAAGGGTTTTCCAAGGTGAGGAGGAATCTTGTGGGACAAGCAGTGCTAATTCCTAGCATCTTCTTTTCACAGCCATCCACTCCCCGTGCCAGCTGTGAGCAGGACTTGGTGAGTCTCTTTGCAACAGGGCTTATATTCTCATGGATCACCTTTAAGTACTCAGTCCAAGGGCATTGAATAGAAAAGTCAGAGTAACTCTGGAGGGGAGGAGTATTATGGACCAGTATGGTAATGCCTTTTGGGCACCCTACCCTTTGTCAAGTGACACTGCTCAGGACTCTGATCAATAAACCCACTGCTTCACCTTGCAGAAAACATCACCACCAGCTCTGTGCAATTACCATTAGGTCCACCGATTCCATCCTAGACCTGGGCCCTGCCTCCAAGGATTCTGCTTGGCACTGCACCAGGAGTTACAAAAAATTTCAGTACAGTCAGTGAGTGGCTGAATCAAGCTGGCTGTTGGGGATTCTTCTTCTTCCTATTTTCCCTCTGCAGTTCTGAATTTTCACCCACAGATCAATCATTCCCCCTTTCCCCTCCTCCAAGATAACAGTGGTTTCCCAAGACAGTGTCAACCCTAAGACTATCTGAGGTGGTTGACGAGGTAGTCACCATTTCTCCCCTGAGAAAACCCTTCCTTTTCTGTCCATTTACCTCTAACCCATAGCTGATAAGTGTCAGCCACAGAAAAGCTTCTCACAGTTGCCTGCATTTCTATTAGCCACAGCAAACCCAAAAGCTGGAAAGGAAGCAGAGCAAAAGCAGGCACAGCTAAAGCAGGCATCGATAGTTTAAAGCACTCCATCAGTCCACTAGCCCTCTGTGATGCTTCAACCAGGCTTACAGCTGGAAAGACCACTGCTGACAATGGTACCAGCAGATAGAAATGGGTCCTTTTTCTGTATGTGGCCAGTGTAATGGAGCTTCTTGCTCTGGCCATTTGCAACCTCTTAGCAAGGAATACAACTGCATTCACGACCAGGACGCTGCGAATTAAAGCACAGGGAGCGTTTGTCTCCTTCAACAGTTCCCCCCTCCCACCCCCTGCCACTCTGCCACTGCTAAGCTTGCTGCAGCTTCAGCTGCTTTATCATCTCATTTGCTTTCTGATCTGACATCAGCCTGCCATGCAGCTGATCAAAGGCAGAAACCAGAGTGCAGCCGGGCTGAGCAGCCCCAGAATTCAAACAAACATGTCACTTCCCATCTCTATATGTTAGACAACTTCACTTCTTTCTGATACTGCCTCTTTTAATCTCTTCCTCTACACATACACACATCCCTTTGCTTTCTCTTCATCCTCTCCATTTGTTTCCCATGTTCACATGATGTCACCTTTTCCCTTTCTTTTCTTGATCTTTCTCATAATTTCCCTCCTTTTCCCCTTGCCTCCAAAGTCCCTCTGTCTTCACAACTCTTCTGTTTCCTTCCTCCTCTCTCTTCTTACTCTTCCCAGTGTGTTCACACTGTTTTACTTGATTGCTTCAGCTTCTGCCTCTTCCTCACTCTTTCCTTTCTTTTTCTTGGAGATTCTACATTGTTTTACAGAAGTAAAGTCCCTTTTTGGGGTGTGGAAGTAAGGTCCCAGAAAGGATATTGTTTCCTTCTAAGCCATGGGTAGACAATTATTAGTATCATTATTATCTATATATATGTTCCTTGGATCAGTAAATGACCTGCTTTAAATTCTGTTTTAATGTAATTCTCAAATAACTCTTGCATCTTAAGCTGAACCAGCAGTTCTTGGAATGTCTCTGGTAATTCTCTCCATCAGCTTCATAGGACTAAAAGTTAATCTTAATTTTGGATTTAGGTTTATGTTTCAGTGTTTCAGTCTGCAACCAGATATTACTCCAAACTGGGAAGGAGACCAGTTCAGACATGTTTAGGTTAGGAAATGAGTGTCGAGCCTGATCCTCAATGGCAAGCTTAGGCTCTCATCCCTGATTGTAGACAGACCACATACACTGAAAGCATAGGAATCACATACAAGACAGGTGAGAGAATTTTGGCTCCACTTTCCTACCCATTACGGCTCAGCCAAAGCTTCAAGAGTTGGAAATGATGTTCCAAGGCTCAAACAAATCTGCAAAATGAGTATTGAGATCTGAACATCTCTGAGGTCTTCAAGAAGGCATTTTGGTCTACACCCAGCTTGATTAAAGTGTTTCTGGATTCAATTAACTGAAATATAATGGGATTATTTTACAACATGCAATCTGATTTTTTTGGTTACAGTAAAGTGAGTGAGAAGTGGTTACAGAGCTTAATACAGCAGGCCTTGCTGTTCCACTGGAATCAAAAAGTGACATGAAATTAGGTCGATTTAGCCAGAATTTCTTGGGGGAAGCTAGGAGTGGGGGAAAAATATCTCTTCTTTTCCTTCATAAGATTATTTTTCATTAGGTAATTCTAGAAAATTTATTCCATGGCACATTATATAGCAGAATAAGAAGCAGTTTATATTACAGACACTTAATTTTCATCAAAATAAAATACACATTGAATCAATTGTTAAATACACATACAAAAATGTTTCCCCTGAATATTCTCTAATAGAAAACATCTTTCAAAAATTAGGGCTTTAATTGCAGTTCCATGTCAAGCCCGTATTTCAAAAATCTGAATCCTGGGTGTGGATGGTTATGGGGTTTATTCTGCTAGATACTCCCTCTGGGAACGATGATCAGCACCCAGGCCAGGAACAGGGTCAGCAGCAGACACCCATCTGTGAGATGCAGCTACATCCAGCCTTGGAGTGACTTGCAACACACTGATGGTCCATAGAGACATCCACCATCTATCTCCTCTCCCACCCTGGTGAAATGAAATGCTTGCCCTCCATGGGGGCCAGTGAGGAAACTACCAATTCACTCTGTAACTTTGGTCCAGTCTGTGATTAAGGCTTTGCTAGTTATGGCAGTTTCAGAGCTGAACAACCAGCTGAGCTCCTAAACACGAAATTCTCTTGATTTAGTCACACTAAGCAGACTTTATTTACAATATCTTTCTATGACAGTAGTGCAGATAGTTCATTTTTGTAACCAAAACCAGCCTCTTACACAGTTGTGGATGATCCCACATGAATATACACTACTATTTATCCTTGTCCATCACATTGGGGTACTTTAGTTTGTGGTGCTCCTTCTGAACCTCCTGATGTTTCCAATTGAAGATGTTTATTGTACCACATGACACTTAAAAAAAAACAAAACAACCCTCAAAGAAAAGCATTCACAGTCTATAGTCCCTAAGTCCCAAGTTCTCAGCTTAATAATGCATTTTCAGCTGTGCAGTTCCAACATTCATAACTAGTGCTGAGAAAATAATTCTCAGACAGTAATTTGCTGAAAGAATTTAGTCCCTTTCTCTGCTTGCAGATGGTCCCTGAGCAAAATCAAAATTTCCTCGAATGTACTCATTATTTGAAAATACTCCACACATTTTTGGCAGGGATTTATTTTTTCCCCCTTAAAAAATTAACAAACGAACAAACCAAACAACAAACCCTTGCAGATTGATCACAAAAGCATTGCTTGTGTATTCCATAGTTAGTTCTAGCCATGAGGTGCTGGTTTGTTGTGATTAATCATAAGTTCATAGTATGGTTTCCATTCCCCTATTGGAGGAAAAACAAAACCCATGTAATTCTTATAGTCAGGTGTAGACCTTGAAAAACCCATGGGACTTCGATTTCCCTTGAGGGAAAAAGAAATTAGACAAGGGAATTTTAACTTTTTTAATCTCTGGTTCTCCCAGGCTTTCCCACATCTTTCATAGTCCCTACAGTTCCAGTTTCATGTGGTTTCCATACCTGGTCTTGAGATGTTCCAGCAGGGCCACATACCTGAGACCACACGCCCTAATGGCACAACACCACATGTAACACTCCCTTGTGCTCCCCAGACCCATGCAATGAAATCAGCTCACCCCAGACTAGAGCAAGAAAGCACCCATGGATGAGCTGGAGGGTGCGCAGGGATAGGGATGGACATAGGAGTCTTCTTCACATTTGTGAAGCCTGAAGGGCCCGGTTTTTTTAGAGTCACTCCAGATGAGAAATAAATAAAGCTCTTAAAATTGATTGATAGGCTGGGTCCTCCATTTAAATTCCATCATCTCCTTGCACTACAAGGAACTACATGCAAGAGAGAAACTTAGCATTGCATTTATATGTTTTCATACCAAGACCTAGAAAAAAAGGAGTGCTGTTTACTTACAGAGTCACAGAATAACAGAATCACAGAATGGTTTGGGTTGGAAGGGACCCTTCATGGTCATCTAGTCCAACCCCCTGCAGGGAGCAGGGACATCTGCAATCAGAGCAGGTTTCCCAGAGNGCCACCTGGGCACACTGCTGGCTCATGTTCAGCTGGTAACCAACCAGCACTCCCAGGTCCCTCTCTGCCAGGCCGCTCTCCAGCCACTCCTCCCCCAGTCTGTAGCACTGCAGGGGGTTACTGTGGCCAAAGGGTAGGACCCTGCACTTGGTCTTGTTAAACCTCATGTTGTTAAACCTCATGTGACCTGTCCAGGTCCCTCTGCAGCATCTCCCGACCCTCCAGGAGATCGACACTCTTCCCTACTTATTGTCATCTGCGAATTTACTTACAGTACATTCAATCCTCTCATCCAGGTCATCCATAAAGACGCTGAATAGAACTGGGCCCAGTACGGATCTCTGGGGGACTCCACTGGTCACTGGACACCAGCTGGAGGAAGCACCATTCACAACCACTCTCCGTGCCCGGTCATCAAGCCAGTTTTTTAACCCAGCAAAGGGTGCACCCCTCTAAGCCATGGGTTGCCAGCTTTTCCAGGAGGATGTGGGAGACGGTGTCAAAGGCTTTGCTGAAATGTAGGTAGACCAGTTACAGACTTGTTAAGGCTACAATAGACCCACCAATTTCTTATTCTGTCCTCATGTTCTGTTCATCCATTTCCTTTATTTATGAGTTGTTCTGCTCTGCTCCTCTAGCTGGGAAACTGGAATTCCTCCAGGACTGGGTACAAGCTGATGTCCTAGGGATGAAGGGATAGGGCCACAACTTGGTACAAATCCTTTGAGCTATCCCTTCCATCCATCAGTCACTCTCTGTGCTAATGTGTGTTACTGATGCAAGCACAGACAGAATTGTGCCACTCTTTGCAGCTGCTTCAGGGAAGAATCACATTTACATTACTAAATGCAGCTTTCCAGCAAAACCTCAGAGTAAAGTCAGAAGACAGCCTTTGATAAGGAAGAAAGAGACTTTAAAACAAATAACCCACATTCACTAACATGTATTCAAATACAGACAAGAGGAACAGTGGTAAAAAAACCAAAACCCCTGACATTTCTGCTTCAAGCAGTCTTTATCACAGAGGGTGCGGTTTTTATTTCGGCTGTTGCCTTTCCTTTTGATAGTCTCTTCCGAATCTCTTCTCAAACAGACATTTCTTCACTTCCCCACATGTACTCTGTGGTATTGGGCAACCCTGTCTCTTGCAGATGTACTCCGTGTTACACTACCCCAAGCAGTGACAAGCTGTAAAGGTGTAAAAGGCTTTTCTGCTCCTGGAAGGCATTCTGTGTCCACAGCAGAGCTCTGGCAAGAGGTCTCAAATTTGACTCATATCAAGAAGACAGGGCAGAGATACCTGTCTTGCTGATGCATTTATAGAACTGTGACAACTTATAAAAGATTTGTG
>VWZY01000518.1:463531-513356 GCA_013399075.1 Chloroceryle aenea
CACCTAAAACTGCACAAAGCAACCTGCCCTAAAATATTTAGAGGTCCAGGTCTTACCCAACAGCTTCCAGAGACGGGCACTTACCCCTGCAAATTTACTAGGACTATAATAAATAAATAAAACATGCAATAATATATAAAATGTATTTGATATATCTAAAACAATAAGGTAATAGATAAAATAATATAATACTAAAAATATAAATATAAATAAGAATTATACATGAGAAATATGTATAAGAAATAAACGAGGAATGTAGCCTCTGCTTTGACATCCATTTTGGTTATGGGCAATCAAATCCTTTCTATTCCTTTATCCACTGTGCTGTGCCCTGATAACAAGAGCCTCCAGCTCCAGGCAATACAAAGAAAACTGCAGAAGGCAACAGCAAAACCCTTACTTGCTGCCTGGGACTGGCTTCTGTGCTAAAAGCTGGCACAATCTCCCCTCTGCTTTTCCACTTAGAGTTTCTCTAATGCTTTCTGATTAAACAAGAACAAGCCTTACTTATTCTTAGAAAATTCTTATTTCTTAGAAAAGTTGCTGGGTCACTCATAAGCCCAAATTTAAGTTCTGCTGGAAAAGGCTTCTCTGCAGACTGCATCCGAAAACTGCCCACTCTCAAATCCCACTTCCTATCCCAAAGCACTTTGAGGAAGTTTGGATACACATCTGAACTTTTCAGCTTGATGTAGTCTCTCCCTGTGACTCATAGAAATGTTTCCATGAATATTTAATATTTTTTTAAGTTCCAAAAGAAAAAAAAAGGCTTAAATAGGGAAAGAAAAAGACTCAAACAAATACCATAGCTGCCAACATCTTGTGACAGAAAGTCAATAGCTTTTAAATCTGCATAAAATTACATACATTTCCATGAAATTACCTGCATTTGCATATAGTGATGCTCGATTTTACAAGGGACTTGCAGCTCCTCCCCAAGTCTCCCCAAACCATGGCTTCTCCCACTGGCCCAGCAATGCATAAATTCTGTTATTTTTGAGCTCTGAAGGCACTAGGAAAATCCAGGAAGGTATTTCTGGGGCTTTTCCACAGTCCAGTGGAAATTCTTGTCTGACCAGGGACAGGGGGCAAGAAGCTTCATGAAGTCTCCCTAAGATCTCTCTCCTTCTCCTTGCCCATCTCTTCCTCTCCTTGGCAGTCTCAGGAGAAGACTGGGGAGGACAACTTCTAGCATGCAGAAAAGTCTGTCCTTCTCCTTCCTATCGCTGTTCCTCATCATATGCAATGAGGACATGTTGTCTCTGGACCTTGGAAGGATCAGGGCTCCCCCTCAGACTCTCATGAGCTGGAGCAATGCAACCCACTGGCACTCTGTGAGACATCATGGGTTGAGGAAGGAGGGAAATAGGGTCTAGCGGTAAAAATGACCATCCCTAGGTGTTCCCAGAGTGCGTGGAAGGGGAAAAGGCTGGCCCTGAGATAGGGAATGTCTGCAACTGGAGCTGAGGGTAGCTTTGAAAAGGCATGGGCAACACTGACTTTTATCCCCAGGAAGAAGCATCTCTAGAATATCACAAAGGGGAACTCTACGTAAAAATTGTTTGATTGAAGGGCTGCCATCACAAAACATAGCACTTCCCAGCTGCTGTGATATCTGCCATACCTTCCTGCCCTTTGCTGCTCCCCTTAGTCAGTGCATCTATATTTGTGAGGTAATCCCAGGAATTCCAGTTCACATTGTGGACTCCACAGTGGGGAAGCCAGCAAGACTGTGGAAACAGGGTGTGGGGAGGGAAGTGGGAACTGCCTGCCAGCAGCCAGTACAACTGGAAATTGCAAGCTTAGAGCTAGTCTGAGGCTACAGTTAGATAAGATTTGCTGGTCTTCACTACCTAACAAAACCCAAGGATAAGTTCAATGAGCAATTCCTTCCTGCAACAGTCTCCAGCTGTATTTCTAGCAAACAGATATATTCTGGAGACCATCCTGCTGGCTGGACTGACAGCAGTGGGTCATGGAGTAATCTGTCCGCAGGACCAGGAAACATCCTGCACAGACAGCTTCTTTTACAGTCTTCCCTCAGGTTAGGGAGAGAGAAGGACATGAGGAGCTGAGGGTTTTATTTTTATCCTGCCTCCTCATTGCAGCCCCTCAGCCCAACAGCCAAAGGTACAGTTTCATGACCTTAGGTTTCCCCTGGTGATGTTTGCCCACTAAAAACAGAACCTGGACCCATCAGCCTCCTTTAACAGAGGCCACAAGACAGGTTAGTAATGACTTAGATCAAAATGGGGAGTGTTTCATAGCCCACATCCAGGCCCTGGCCTTTCTATGCGCAACTGCTTTTGAAATATATTTGGTAACACACTGAATGTATTTAAAGGGATTGTGGAACTGGCCAATTTTCATGCTAATTAAAGTGCAGGAGATGGAAGTGAGCTGTTTGAAATACATTACAGCACCGAGGAAAACATATTGTACTCTATCTCATATTTTTCAAGAGCCCATATTCAAATCCACTTTCAATCTGTGTGCACTGTGCTTCTGCTGCTGCCTGCGTTACCAATCCACGGGCAGTGTCCATCCTCCCCCTGCACTGGCCCAGCCGTTGGCATAGGATGGACCGGGATGCAGAACCAGTCCCTGGGGACAGAGAGAACTAGGTCAGTGGCTTGGAAGGAGCTGGAGTGCCAGTCTCACACATGGGGGGAGGAGGTGAAGGGAGAAGATTACTAAACTCCACAGACAGCATAGCCAAAGGGGACAATATTTAAATTTCCCACAGCGGATGCTCAAACAGGAGAGAGCCCAGGCTCACAATGGTGTTTCTCTTGCAAGGACTGGAGGTATTGTGAGGTTCAGTTCAGTGTCTGGGGGAAGGGAAATCTCATGCAGAAAAGCATTTGCAGAGCATGTGAGCATCCTCTCTTCACCTCCCTGGATAGCTAGCTTGTCAGGTCACACACACTGTCCCAGGTAGACAAGAGATAGACCAGCACCTCTGAGCGAGGGGCATAGGTGTAGCTTTGACCTGGATTTCAGCCACTCAGGCAGCATGAGCTGCTTACCAAATACAGAGCAATTTACTTTGCAGATGTGTTGAGACCAATTGCTTTGTCCTATTTGCCCAGATAAATTTAGAAACCTATTTCTTTTGGAGACATTAAATGCTGCCCTTCTGTTTATGTTCCTTTCTCTACAGGAAGAGACCCCTTCAGAGTACACACTCATGTGTATAAGCTAATTTCAGTGTCTGGCTTGGGAAAAATCTGCACGTAAATTGATGACAACATTCTTGTGTACTTCCCAAGGTAGCGTTGCATACCCAACAGCCCTCTGGTTCATCTCTGCATGTATCTTTGCCTCCCTCCAGATGGTGGATGGCAGAGGGGGAGATCTCTCTAGGCACATCCCCCCATTCCCTCTGGAAGACTGCAGAGAGAAGGGTCTATTTCTAGGTAGATACACCATAGCTACGGGACTCTTGTGGATGTATGATTGCTTGTATGTAGGAATTACTTGACTCTTTTTCTTCTGTTTTTAACGCCTTGCCCTCTCTCCCTGCCCTTTGGATACAGGGGCTGTAAGCATATTTGTCCCTGGGGTTGCGAGCTACCGGGCTGCACTGTCAAGTGCTGAGCAGTATTGCTTTGCCCTCAGGAGGAAATCTGCCTCTTTAAATATTTGTCTGACTCCCTGACAGCTTTTTGACAGAACATCCACTCCCTTGTTTACAGTGGCATTCTGTGGCAGAAGACATCTCTATCAAGGCACCTTCTCCTTTGCAAGCAAAACCCTATTTGCAGCTGGCACCAGATCTACCTTACCACTTTCAGATCACATCTGAATTTTGTTTGCTGTGTTATCTTCTGTGAGAATCTCATTTCCCAAGCTAGAATTTGGAGAGACAGCTGCCCTGGGCCTGGTACACAGATTGCAAAGGTTAGGCAGCAGCAGGGTATAAAAGAGAGGCTCTTCCCCCTTCGGCTCCACCAAAGGATGGAGGTGGTAGAATAACAGCAAAAAGAGCAAATCCCCGTTCTTATGAAATAAAGACAAGTGTCTCTCTTAAATGCTAATTCAGAAGTTTTCCTTCCTTCAGAGTCTGGCAAGTGATGTGTGTGGGGGTGAGAGGAAGACAGGAATTACCTAGCAATATCTGGGAACACCCTGCAATCCCAGGGATCACGTGGTTTTGGAAGTGGCAGCAGCTCTTAGGGAAGTAGCTGATGTAAGCCAATGTGACATGTGGGAGTAAGGGAGTTACCCAGCCTTGTCTGATGCTGTTTCAGCTTTCTGGTGTCAGGTCCAGCTGAAGCCCTTGCCTTTAGAGAGAAGCCATCATCAGTCCCTTAGACCAGTTTCTGACTAGCTCTATCAAGGTGATGTGGTTGACTGGTCAGTGTAGTAATGAATTTGAAGAGAGATGTGTGAATTAAGTCATCATTAAAGAGTTTCTGAAAGAATAGCCTGGTTTCATGAGCATGTGGTAGACTAAGTCTTTTAATAAGAACAATTTCTAGATCACTTTTGTGATACTGGAAATCACTGAGTGCTTAAACCCTGCTCTACTCGTGCCTGGCAGTTTACAGCACAGTGTTTGCAGGAAGGAAGAGGTTGATTAATAGATGATTCCCTTTGGATCATGGACCAAAATATAACAGATTTGTCAGTGACATCCTGTGCATCAGGTTCACTTTGAAGTCAGTGATGCAGTACTTACTGATAAGATTTCTTTTGCAGTGACTTCTCCATATAGAGAAGAGCAGGACCTTGCTGATGCTGGTGGTGTTCATGTTGTTTTGTTCTGCTCAAACAAAGGGTTGAGAAGAACCATCTATCTATTGGAAGCTGAGTATCTTACAAGATCCTCCATGTTCCAAAGACAATGAGAAAGTTAGGAATCCTAGAGTCTCAGGAATCTCAAGGCAGCTATTTCCAGGTCTTCATGTTCTTTACGATGCTCAGATTAGGAGCACAAATAGTTTTACCTAAAAAAGCTGTCTCTCTGGCAGAACCACAGATACTTGTGTTCAGAGACAGCACTATGCAGTAAGTGTCACCCAATGGAGGGAGGAATGCTCTCCTACAGGATTTCTGGAAAGCACTGCCATTGTTCAGAGTGCAAGTGGGCTGAGGAGCTTAACAGATGGCTGCAGTGAGACATGGACTGTCTACAGATGGCGAATTCATTCCCTCTGAGATCAGTGGTGGGCTGGATGACAGCCCAATATGGTTGCAGACTCCAAAAGCCTGTATTACCCCCACACACCCTGTTATCATGACATTTTCCTCTTTGGAGAAGGCAAAGGGATTTAGAGAGACAGACATAGATACATACATGGGTAGGGAGAAATTGGAAAATGGCAGATGGCATAGAAATAGGTATGTATCCTTCTGAGAGTCTATCAGCATGGGAAGAGAGGGTGGAGTACTTACTGCTGACTAGTTTCTCTTGTAGCCATCCCTTGTAGTCCACAGACAGCCACAGGATGGGACATCTTGATTTTCAAAACATAACTTTCATATGCATCAGATCCCAGTAAGAAAAAATAATTGCAGATGGTGTCTCTGGATGAAATCTCCCAAGAAGCCCATGTCCTAAAGGCTTTTTTTCTTTGAGCCCATGGTCACATATTTAAACACTGGCCAGTGCTAGTTAGAATGATCTTCTAGCTGTATATTTCACAACCAGTTGTTAAAAGGCTAGAAGTCTTTTCCAGACTTGATGAAATCAGTGGAATTAGCAAACGGCTTCCTGCTGTAAGCAGCTTCAGGTTTGAATGGATCCCTACCTTATCCCTCCCATCTCAAAATAGAACATAAAATTTCCAATCAAGTAAGCCATATATCAAGTTTTATCAAGGGACAAAAGTTCATTTCTTAGCTTTTTAGAAGTCAAAACATGAAAGTATTTCAAGCCAGCAACACTATATCAGAGAGTTTAAATTATTTCAAACATGTTTTTCTTTTTTGCAATCAGGTCATCTTTTTGGAAGCCGATCTTCCTCCAGGTGATATTTCAGCAGTGCTACACTGCAAGATGTCACTGAGTCCAGGGTTTAGGAAACCACATCCTCATTCACTTGAGGATGATCTTGGCCTATTTAACGACTGCAGTGGATAATACCAGGAAGATGTCTGGAAACGCTTGTCTCAGATGCAGTTCCAGGTTCCACAGCAAGCATGTAGGTTGGAGAATTATCTCAGCAGTCAGCATCCATTGACTCATAGGAAACCTGACTCACAGACATTCATGTTAAATGGTATCTACAACAGTTCCTTCATTTTGCCCTGTATTTCCATATAATCTTGTAAGATGATACCCACAGGGACAAATGCCATATTATCTCAGGAGCAAGCTTAACTTCAGGAAGCTAGTATTCAGCAAACCACCAAAGCTGAGTGAAGGTCTGGATCAGAATGCATCTCCTGATAGCTCCTTGACCCACATCCCCAAGCCTTATGGGCTGAGCAGCACAGCCCTTGTACTTAACTTGCTTCAAGTTTAACTTAGCGCCTGCAAGGAAGTTTCACAAGAGCAGCTATTCCAAAAGACACTGCTGCTAGTTCTGGTGGCAGAATAGATCTTGTGATTCAGCATTCAACACCTCTCTGGGAGCTCTGAAACAACTCTAGAAATAGTCCCTTTTCAAAAGGAAAAAAAAAAAAAGTAAAAAGAAGAATAAAAAGCAGAAAGTCATTTTGAAACATGCAAGTAGATTTGTAGATCTCAAAAAATACAGAGGGTATGTCTTGCCAAGTATAAACCTGCTGGTGCAAAGATCTTAGCCTAAAGTTGATGGAAAGGCCCATTGCTCACTTGCATTAAAGTGGTGTTAGAACACCTTGCAGGATCAAATACAATATGAATGATAAATCCTAGAGCTCTATATATAAGTATGGAAATACCACACTGGCAATATTGTTCCCGGGATCCTATATTGTGGGGAGAAATGCCAATGTAGCAGTGCAAGTTGATTCCCAGTGGCTTTGACAAGAGTTTCAGGGATTATTCCACAGACATTACTTTTAGCTTGGTCTCTCTTCCAAATATGAAAACCACAGTACCATGATCTTAAGATGCTAAAACTACCTGAACAGAGAGTGGGGCAGGGAACTTTGAAGCAGAGAGAGCAGACAGCCCAGTCATGCTCCTTCACCCCTCCCCAGTCCATTTTTTCCAAGGTATTTCCCACTGCCTTCCAAGGTTCACCTTTAAGCAGCCAAGCACTGGAGCCAAGCATGCTGTTGTACAGCCACTAGCCCCTTGCTCTTCTCAGAGAAAATCCTCCTCCCAGAGGATTGCTTCATTTATTTCATTTGTCTCCTTTCCATCTCCCACCCTCTTCTCGGGGGAATACAACCCAGGCAGATAAGCTAATGAGACAATTAGCTCTCTGCTCCCTGATTGAAGGGCCCTTTATTTCCCTAACCAGCCAAGCTAATTCTCAACATCGTGAGTGCTTGACTTTATTTCTGCAATGTGATTCATCTTCCCTGCTGCTCATATATAAACCTACCATAAAAGAATATTATTAATGTTGCCAAGTTGAGCACTTGCTTGTTAGCAAACACTTAGACCTAAGCCTGTTTGGGGAACCTTAATTCACCCTCTTCCTCTTTCTACCTCCCCACAATTCACCCTGCATATGTATTTTACCAAGACCTTTAATAACTTTAACCTACAGCAGTATACAGAGAGCCCATTCCACAACAAGCACGTGTATTGGGCAGTGATCTATGAGGGCCCATGAGCTAATCACTATTCTATTTTTCAGTTATACACTGGATTACCTCCCAACTTTACCTGTCACCTGCCTGCCATCACATGTCTGTAAAAAAGATTATTGCAATACAGCATGCAAAAGCCACAATATAGCCACCTAGCATGCCAAAATCACATCTTAAAAAAACAGCAGCTGCTGGAAGTGTGCACTGCAAACTCTGGCAGAAGGGCAAGATGGAGGTCTGAGACAATTTTAAGAGCTTCTCCTGTTTCCTCTCAGCCCAAAGACCATATTTCCCAGGTGATCAAACAGTAGCTCTTATACTTCATCTATGCCTTCTTCCTTCAGGACAGTACTGATAGGAGATTGCTCAGGGAAGACTGTTCTGTCTGTGCCCTGCTATCAGGGGAGGCAGCACTGCTCTGCTTCTCCTCTTACCCTGTGCCATGGAGAGAGGAGCAGCCTTTCAGAGCCATACATCCCTGAGGTCCTAAACTAAGGCACAGAACCAAGGCAGTTGGCTTGATTTGGTCTCTATATGTGGGGAAATGGAAGAGTGGAGTTTAAGAGGCCTGCAGAATCTGCTCAGTAGCTGCACAAGGTCCCTGTTTTCTTATGCTCCTGCCGCTCACTCCCACTGAGCCATATAACCAGTTGTGACCATGTCACACAGTACTGTGGAAATTTTAGTTGTCAGAGTATTAGCCATTCATTGGCCTTTCTTTAGCAGCACTCTACCCACCATGCTGGGGCCAGAGGGCTATTTTAGTTGCTCCCATTTCTATACCAAATGAAAAAGAGACAAAAGGCAGATTATCTATGCCTAAAGCATGTCTGTTAACTGTTGGGTCAATGTTCAGTATTGGTGGCTGACTTCATCCTTCAGGCCCATGAGAAGTTTTCCTGTGTTATAGAAAGTGTATTCTATTCAATGCTTACTATTGCATGCTTGATAATTTAAGCTGTCATCATTCTTGATTTCTTGATAGAATGTCACAGAATCACAGAATATTCAATGTCACAGAATCACAGAATATTCATGGTTGGAAAGGACCTCCTAGATCACCAAGTCAAACCATACCCATAACAAAAAAACTACCTAAAAAACCCTCAAACACCTAAATACTTAAAACCTAAATGTCCCCCCAGATCCCAATAAGAGCATGTGTCATGGTCTCAGAAGCACATCTGCCTAAGAGCATCCATGTCCTCTCCCCTTTTGCATTCAGTTGCTTGAAAGGAAGGTTGCAAATGGAAGAGGAAGGATGGAAGCCAATATCAAAGTTTTTGCTACATTTATCTTTTGCTTAGTCAAATGTAAAATGGACACCAAATCCAGGATAACCTGAATACTAGAGATTATTTTAGCCCCAGCCTTATTCCTTGATCCCATGTCCTTTACCTATCCTGAGACCTCACAAATGTCCTGCAAAGAGACAAAGAGGAGGTCTCCTGCACACTCACTCAGAGCAAGAAAACTTTTAGGTTTAAGATGTATCATTCTATTTGGACACATGAGCAATTTACTCCAAAAATTTCTATTCAGGAAGAATTTGAATGTTTTATCCAGAATTTACAAGTGCCTGAACAGTTATAAAGTAGGGGCAGGTCTACAATTCAGGCACCCTAGCTCTGGCAACTCATGGAAAAAGTCTCAAAGGAAAATAAATTCACCTTTTCCACTTGGGATCTCACAGAAAAGTAGGTGGAGAGCCCAGCTACTGCACTACTGAACCTCTTTCCTTTAAATACATTCTTGAATATATGAATGCTCTTCAGCATTGCAGAAGGCCAATAGATGCAGATGGACTTCTGTTGCAAAGCTTCCAAAACTGGTAATGCAGAATTGTGCGATATTTTAAACACAAAAAAGGGGTGGCAATGAGGTATTGGATTCATCAAAGTACAGTGTATGTGCAGATAGATTGAGTGGTCTCTGACAAGCCAGGATTATAAAGACCAAAAGTTTGTGGAAACAGTTAGATGGCTTTGGAGAAAAGCTCTGCTCTCTCTCTTCTACTGTTTGAGAAATGCAGCACAGCAAACAGAGAGTTAAGGCTTTTCCCTTGCTACACTGCATAAAAAAAAAAGAAAAGAAAAAAAAAAGAAGAGAGATTTAAATAGACTGAAAATGGAAATCCAACATTTACTCCATAGATGGAGTGAGGCAGAGCAGAGGGGAGGGGAGTGAAGGAGAATAGATGATCATTGGATGTGTGAGAAGAGAGATGCATCACACAGTATATATTTTATATGTATTAATATTCATACCAGTTCTTCCATTCTCCCTCCAGGCTCTGTCTGCTACTGCAGTTCATCCATCCAGCTTCAAGAGAGAGATGGATCTTTCAGACCTCTCCTGCAACTCTAAGCTAGAATCTAAGTGTCAAAGTAGCATGTGGTTTCCTTTTCAGGAACATTGTAGGGAGATGTTGTAGGGACATCTACAGCCACAGGTCATCCTAAGAGAAAGCAGAGCTTGCAAGAGGGGTCATCCCATGCTCCCTGGGAAGATCACAAAAACACTTCAGCTGTGACATTTAGGAAGAGGAAGCATGGAGAGTGACACAAGTTCTCCCTGACTCCAGAGGGAGCAGCAGGGCTTTTATGGATGCACAGAGCTTTAAGAACTGCAGTCCTGTGTCTGAAGGTCTGGAACAACTCTTGGGGCAGAATCAGCATATGCATAGTCTTCAGATATGTAACTGGGCAATGGAGGTAACCATACCTTTGGAAAGAGCTTGTGCTCTGTGATTGTGGAGCGGTGGCAGTAAAGTCCTGTAAAAAGACAGTATTGTCCTATATTGGTTTGGAAGCAAGGAGAGCACTGGTGTCAAGGAAGGATGAAGTTAGTTGGCTGGGATCGCTTGGTTAGGTCTAAAAAGACATCCAGCCTAGCAGCAACAACATCAAGATCAAGAAGCAATATATGGATGATAGTTCATGAGAAGAGATTTATTTTTTTTGCTGAAAAGAAGATAAGGCTGAAGTTTATGCTTAAAGGCTGCTGCAGTATTTTCAAACATTACTGAAAATTGTCATGAAAGAAAATCCATTTTCCAGACTGTGTTCAGAAGAGAGACAGTAGCAGTCCTGGAAGACTGATGTTTCCCTCAAGACTCAGGTGCTTCAAACTAAGAAAACTTGATGACCGTGCTTAAAAAGCACTATGTGCCCCAAACAAGCATCACAGCAGAGAAATAAATTGCTCTTAACAAAGCCAAAGAAAGGTGAGACTTAACAGCTTTCTTGCTGGTCTGCAAAGCTTTTCTACCTGTCATGTTGGCATTCGAGCCTAAGGACTTTCTTGGGAATACTTGCTATTTGGGAATCAAAAAAACCTGGACTTTTATGAGGAAAAAGCTGCAGAATATTTTTCACAGAATGCAGTTTAATGCAGACGAAGAGACAGGTATTTTGTCAAGTCCAGCGCGTATGTGTGTGGAGTCCAGTGCTGAGGGGCAGCACTTCTGAAAGCCATCTCTATGTGCTGAGTGGAAGCAGACCTACACTATGTTCTGGAGTCTTTCCTGAGAACACTGGGGAATCAGATTTAGAGGCACAACATGAGCTGTACCTGTGTTTCTTCAGCTAAGCACAGAAGATTTGGACGTGCGATATGTATTTGCAATTAATGCAGTGAAAGGAAAAGACAATTTATATTTGCAAGGAAGATATCCTCCCTTTTTCCTAGCAAACATTGACTCATTTGTGTGCTATAAAGGATTGGTCTTCCACTGTGGAACAGGTCCTCTGAATTTTGGGATGCAGAAGCTGGATTTCAGTAATCTGGAATGGGAAAAATCAGTGTAACTGCTTATCTTTGGACATAGCAACTGACAAATGTATTCTTATTTTTTGGGGAAAAGTGTACAGAATATTTACCTTCTTTCCTCCCACAGAAACTGACAGTGTTCACAAAATTAGCATCCAAGAGATAAAACTTCAGACCACATCCAGCTGCCAATTCACATAGCACAGTTTAAGTCAGCGCCACTTTACAGAAAGGCTTTTACTGGAAGTACTCAGGAAGGTTTTTGATCTCTGGATGTAAAGTAAGTATTTTTTACCCTTGCCATTATTTGGTACAGAAGGATGCGATTTTTAGCCTTCCATGGAAACATGGATTTGTCAATGTTGTTTGTATTACAGTCACATCCATGGCATCCCACTGTGATAGATGCTGAATAAACATGCAAGTGAGAAGTCCACGCCACCTAACAAAGATATCCAAAAGGAAAGAAATGAAACAGCTCATCCAAGATTATGAAGAAAAGCAGAGACAGAAAACAGCACAGACTCCTTAGTCATGTCTACTACTTTTTTTTGTGGAAGATGTGTGTTTACTGAAGTAATAACTTTGTTAGGAATACATACTTTCAAACAAAGGTTCTCCCCTTTTGCCATTAGTGACCACCAGAGATGTATTTCCTGGTTACTTCATTACCCCTGGTGGATCCTTTCAGCAGTGTTATCCTTACCTATAACTCCTAGACTCCATCCTAATTTAAACATATGAAATCAGAGCTGGGTACAAGTTTTGTTGCAGCCCCAGAACACCACATTCACACATTTGATGAGGATTGGCAAAGTCTGGTTTCCTCTGAGCTATGCTCAGCTGTGAGCAGCTTCTCTGACTTTTATTAACAGGTGCTTCACATTGCAGCCATTGCATAAAAAGAAAGTAAACCCTTTTTTTTCCCTCTATACTGTTTTGCTAAAATTGAACTAGTGCAAAAGTTCTTGGTGAACAAGAGCAAGGAAAAGTTTTTGCAGACAGACCATGCTCTGTATGTCTTATATTATTTATATTATATTTACATTAGATTTTATATTATGTTATTATATTATTTTATTATATTATTTTGTCTCAGCCCAAAATTAATAGGAATTTAATTCTCAAATTAGATTGGAGAATTTAAAAATCCAAAATAAGTTTGACTGAACACATTTTTTTTAATCACTTTTAAAACCTGTATGAAAAAAATCGGTCCTTTCCTGTGGTTAGCATACATTTTCTCTTTGACAACAAGCTTCTAAAAGTCTTTCTGAAAAGACATTTTCCTTGAAATTTTTAAAAATACCAAAACAATCCCTCAGGCGAAGTTTTTTCCAAGTGGGTATTTTCCAGTGGAAAAGGTTCCTGTTTTAACCGTCCATCAATAAAACTTCTAGCTTGACCAGGCACTCTTAGCTATGTTGTGAGTGAACAGCTTGCTTTGAAGATCATTAATCCAGGCCTGACACGCACTGGCTTCTTTGCAGCTTATGGCTGAACACTGGTGCAGACTGCACCTGGAAAAAAAAGTTGTTCCTTGTATCTTTTCAGTGCTGCTGGGCTGTGTGGTTTCAGGGGGCATGTTGATTAGGGGTGTGAGGGCAGGAAAGGACAGAGAAATGCGTGCTCTGGGAAGAAGCACAGTCAAGTAGGTCATATGCATATGTGGGCTGGTGGTCAGGGTGACTGAAGCTAAACTGAAAATGATGCTGATGAAATTACAGCTAGTGGAAAATGGTTCTGAGATACAGCTTGTAGCTGTATGGCTCAAGTCCTATTTGCAATTCCTCACTTGCAAAAATCATCTTTCCTGAGATTCTGATGCCTGCAATTTATATTGAGTTCATAAGTTAAGGGCAGTCAGTTCTGAAAAACATGGTTACTGATAGATTCAAACATCTATGAAAATAAAATCTAATTTTGTAAATCTGTGGCAGTCTTGATTTTTAAACTATTCCTTTAAAAAAATATTTAGCAACCTTTAAGAAAAGTATTTCTTTCCTTGTGTAAGTCAGAAATAGCCAGATCAATTTTGTCAAAAAAATCCAACAACTCCTAAACAAATCCTTTGAGCTTAGACTAAGCATGAGCAATTTCATCCTGAAAGAAGAATCACTGGGAGAGTTCAGAGGAAATGGAAGCAGAGGCTTGGATGCTGCAAGTCTTTCAAGCTCTGCATTTGGTGCACGCTGCTGGCAGAGGCATAAAGGAATCTGCGGCTGAATTGGCCTGTTATCAGGGGATGGGATTTTGTTTCCAGAGCTGTCAGTAACACTCAAAAGGAGAAGACAGAGCACCAGAAGCAAGCCTGTGTGGATGTGTAGAGGGCTTCGCTTGCTTGCCCCACAGCTGGCAGTTCCCAGGGATGGGGACTGGATGACCCTAGACTCCTTGTTCATCAGGGGTGCTTGCTCCAAGGGTGCCTCCCACTCTGCCCTCAGGCACTGTGCATGCACGGTGAAAGGTCCAAGTCCACCGCCTGTCATCAGACTTGTATTCTCCAAGAAGTACATACGAATGAACTGTTGGTGTGAGTGGACAGTTAACTTCAGTCTATGATAACAGGGTTTTCCTTTCTTCCCTCTGCTCTCTTGGACCTGACCTGGTATGACTCATTCACAATACCTGCAAACAAAACACACTGCAGCACAGTTCAATTTTGTACTACACTGAATGATGGGTCTCCTGTAGATAGCCTAGTGATGTACTACCACCAGTGTTAAGCGAGTGACAGAAGGCAGCAAGACAGTGCTGTTGAAACCTCATACAGAGAATTACTTGAAGACTTCATATATCAAACAAATAAGAGCAGGGGAGAGGAGAGGGTTATCTGAGCAGGTGTTTTCAGATGAAGTTTAAGTTTGAAGTTTGAGATGGAAATGAGAGATTGCAAAGCAGTTAGCCCTCTGCAGCCACAAGATTATGTGAATAGGTCTCCGCTTAGCACATGTCTTTCACTGTCCCAGTATGAAAGATTTCAAGTCCAGGGAGATCTTGAAGGGACAACTGAAACCATCCTGCATGCTGTGTGCAAAGCCTGCTCTCTAACATCTGATTCTTATCGCAGCAGCCCAGATAAATTTCCTTCCAGTTCTCCGGGCTAGCAGATCTTGATTACCAGAAACCCTATGGCTTTTCTCATAAGCTATGTTCTTACCTTTAAGCATGGCAGCATTTGTGTGAGCTGCTGCTGGGCTGGTGTCAAGAGTTAAACTGTTCACGCCTCTCCAGTACAAGCAAGTCCAGAAAACTGCTTGGTGTGTGACAGTTTCTGAGCCAGACCCTGCTCCAGAGGTTTTTCTATCCCTAAATTCCAGATCTGAGCATCTCAGGTGACAATAAACCATCCCACCCATGTTAAGAAATTGTTCAACAGAGGAATTCAGCGCTTTTCAGACCTTTTCAGAATTCATTTCAGGAGTATTATTTACATCCATAGCTTCAGGGACTCTAGGATGTGGAAGAGCTGATACTTTTATGAAGTGCTTAGTTTTGAGTGAACAAAAGGCTCATTTGCCTAAAGTGGGTGAGTTTATGCTGCAGCTAGTTTGAAGCCTTTGATGCAATAACTCAGGAACAACTTGTTCTGAAACCATTCACTTAGTGGGGGCACATGGAAATTCAGCACCCTTGCTCTCACTCTTTGCTGTTCTTCCCATACAGCAGTGAGCACTAGCAAATACTGTTTAGTGTCTTGCTAGAGATATAATTTCTCCAGGGAAATGGGTATAGCCCCATTTTCCCTCATGTGTGTGGAGTACAGAAGGTAAAGGACCAGTCAATAGCCCCACACCATGTCACTGGGAAATAATCATACTTTCTGTGTCATCTGCAAAATCTCTCTCACAATCACTGGAGGAGAGTCAGGTTCAGTGGGACTGAAGGAGTCTGTCATTAGATTTTGAGGACTTCCAACAAAGCCCTGCTTACTGGCCAGTTCTCAGGGAGCTGCAGCTCTGCTGGTGGTCCATGCTGTGATATTACTGGTCAGGTCCATGTTCTTACACTACAGATAAGATGGAAAAGGGATGAGGATATGCCTGCATGGATTTGCCCTCTTTGCTGTGGAAATTTAGGGATAGCAGTCCTCTCTGGATACTTTTCAAAGAGCTACTGTTTCCTTGTGTTGCAGACTGTGTGCTGCAGAAGCATTCTCCTGTGTCTTTGCAACTCCTGAGCCATGGCACAGGTAGCTGTAGGTAGGACAGCGAAGGCAGTATGTGAGGAGGTGTGGCTGGGCTCTGAAGAACTTCTCTGACATGAAAGGAAGGTCTGGAGACATTGGAGTTGCACCATCCCTCCCTGCCTCTCTGTGGGACATGCTGGCAGGTCAGAGTGAACAGGAGAAAAGACCACCAACAGCTTTTGCACCTAGGATACATTTGACGTTCTAAGAGAGGAAAGCTGCAGAAGATTCTCCATGATTCAGAGTTGTATGTAATAATAGGGAGGGAGGGAGTGACAAACTCACCACATTTGCCCTATTCACAAGATGCAACAAATTTGTGCTGATTTAAGATCAACAGGAGACAGTGATGAGAGATCTGGCTGACCTGAAAGCACTCTTACTTTGCCTAGACCACTCAGAGAGTGTCACTCAGTACAGCACAGAAGGCACAAAGTAAGTCACTGCAAATTACAGGCTAATGATATGACACCTTGTGTGTTGTCAAGTATATTGCCACTCTCTCTGCCCTTAGGCAGAGGAGGCAGACATGACCCTATATGCATCTAGCAAGTACACCAACTGTCCTCTGCTATCAAGGACAGGCAGCAGAACTAAGCAACTCTATTCCCAGCTTAGATAAATTGGATCAACTCCCCTTTGATGCTGCTGGCTTTTGCCTACAATAGTAAGCTACTTTGGACCGTAGATCCATTCTCTGCCACCTCATATTGCTCCCACTGCTGCATCCATGGCAACATTAGAAGCTTAACTGCAGACAATCCAGCCAAGGCCACCAGCCACTTCAAAGTACACTCCCCAGCTTGAGGATTCTTGTCTATTTTAGAGTTTCGGCTGTTGCTATCATCAATGGGACATCAGGAGTATGGACAACAGAGAGCACAAGGAACAAAAAGCCTGATACCATTCCTATGTCAGTGTACTGCTAGTCTCCAGCCTGAAGGCAAACCATTATTTCATCAAGGAGGAACAGAAAAAGAAGCAGCAGACAGCTTCCCTTAACACACACTCCTTTTGGCAGGAAATTCGAATGAGGAGGAAAAGACGGGGTCATGAGCAAAAGTCTGGTGGAACAGATAAGAGCAAGAAGTCAAAAGCTTGAGTAATTTTGTATGAATAGTCCAGACTTGCTCCCAACCATGCAAATGATTATAAGGAGCATCTCCCTTCACTGGCAAAGCATTAACTCTTTAGCCATTAGTTACCATCATGCCAGCCTGCACAACAATGCTGTGCTTATAGAATTTTCTTCTCTGATGAAATATGATGCTCTCAAGTGCAGGTGACTGTCCCAAGTCCAAATCTTTACCACCCCTTTACAACATCAGGCATCTTGTGTATGTATGGTATTTTGTGACACTATCAGTGCAAGAATGTGAGTAGTGCAGGATTATGCTCTGCAGAAGGATCCCAAGTTCCTCAAGCCCTGCAAGCGAAGACAGTCAGACATCAGATGCCAAATGTAGAAACATCCACAAGAATTAGTATTTCTTAATATACACTAATAGCCCTGAAGTGTAACTCCCATTCCCCTTGAAAATACAGAAAGAAAACATGGCACCAAGGGTGCAAGCATCTTGGACCTTCGCAACAGCTAGACACGTAAGTGTAGAGGTCTCCAAGGAACATTTTCAATATCTTGCAGTAGATGTGTGACCCCAAGTCTATCGATACAGGTTTGCACTTCTCAGTCACTTTTTGCACATCATTTAAACATAGTTCACAAATCTCCACCACTGAGGGTTTTTCAGCACAAGATCTGCCCAGAGCACCTTCCCAAGGCATCATCCTAAAAATCCATCTCACTTAACATGACAAAAAGAGAAAAGAGGTAAAAAAAGCACCCCTTCTAGGCCCTGTCAGTGAGTTGGATTAAATCTTAAATCTTTTCAGCCTTTAATTATTTCTCTAGCTCTGAAGCAAGATTGTAAGAACCAAAGATCTTTTTCTTCAGGAACATTCATGTGCTCCAAATAAGCCATGAAACCTGAAAGCTGACTCAAAAGCCAAGGAGAAAAAGAAAAAAGAAAACCACCCCTTTTCTTTTTGAGGAGAAGCACAGTAAGTACAGCTCAGTAAAGTCTCCCTTCAGAACCCTTCCAGAAATTATCATATCTGACACTGCAGTCTTCACATTACTAGTTTTAACCCCAGGTTTACATCTGCACAATCACAATGAATGTGTCAAAATCCACAATGAAATAACTGAGCTTCCCTCCCTTCTATATTTTCAGAAGCCCAACCCCCAGAGACATTTTTCTGTTGATTAGATGTTCAGTTCATTGATCAGAAGGGTCATTTACAAGACACTGAGTTATCTAAAGCTGATTTCAAGTCCACGAAGTGCTATCTAGTTCTGAGGTGAGGTTTCACATTGACTCTGAATACAGACAAAATTCTCTGGGAGCAGAAGCCCTAAGAGAAGTAACTTGCCTAGACAGACTTGTCATGGAGTGCAAAGCTTGCCAGAGTCCTGAGCCAGCCTTTGAGAATGTGTCTGACTTACGCCATTGAGGCAGGCAGTCACTCCCAATAAAATCAGAGTAATTATTACAATCAGGACCTTTATTATAATCACTTTGAAACCAGTTAAATCATAGTGCAGGAACAGCAGGCAGAAAGCTGATAAGAGGTGACCTTGAGCAGAATCTGCACATTCTTTGGTTCTGCAAGTATTTGAAGCAAAGAAGCAAAAGGACAATTTCATACTGACTAGGAGGTCACAGTTACACTACAGAACTACATCAGTTCACTGGTGATCCTGAACTGTTAGAACTGCTCTGGAACTACCTTCTCAGGCTGGGGACCATCCCTAAGCAGTAGGCTGGAGGCTGTCACCCCACTCTATGTGCAAGCTGTCCTTGCCATACCAGATGATGTCAGAGGGGACTCTGCTCTTCTTTTAATTTGCCTGTCCCACACACAAATAATATTTTTTAAAAAACCAAACCAAACCAAAAACAAACAAAAAAAACTCCCAACCAATCAAAAAACCTCAAATATCATGCTAATATCTCTTCTGAGATATATAAAAGATTTTTTGGTTTTTGTTCCTTTTCGAGTTCTCTTTCTTTTGTATTTTTCTCTGTGAGTGTTGGCAATACTTCAAGGTAGAACAAAATCCTCAGAAAAGATCTAAGCACACCTAAAGGACAGCTAAAACATTAAACCCCAAATACTACGGCTCCATCTTGATTTGCAGCTAATTCACAGGTATTTCTTATGCATAGCTTGTAACTGAAGGTTTTGAGCTCTATTATTGTTATTATTTTTAATGATAGTTTAGGGGATTGATGATGGAATGGCACAATTCACACTTGGTATAGAAGTGGCTGAAAGTCACTGAAGTCTAGTGTCTAGAAGGAAGGAGAGCAGGGTTGGAAAAGGTATGAGAGGGACTCATCCACAAAGCTCAAAATCCTCTTCCCCTTTTTCTCCATCATGTCTCTATGAGGAGTCATGCTAGAATACAGAGTTTCAAGTAACAGAATGGACTACAATGACCTCTGAGACTCTTGCCAGATATCTGACTCAACCTTTTGAGATTCTTGCCATTCACAATCTCATTTATACCCAATTATTAACCTTGTAAATATTTCAGGTTGCACGGCATATTATGCCTTCAGTTTATTGATATGCCCATTGATTATTAAAATTAATCTTTCATTACACTAATTAATTATGATCATGATTTGACAATTATCTTCTGTAAAGTTTGTCTGAGATCAGTTGCAGCATCTCTCAGTGCCTTTAAAATGTGCTCCAGATCCTTGAAGAATGCCAGATGAAAGACACAGCTTTATTAGACCAAAACTGGGATGCTGACAGCTGTCCTGGAATTTCTGACAGTTTTGCTGTCTTAAAAGGTATGGACTGTAGAGCACAGCAGATAAAAACCTTGGATGCAAGAGCAAAGAAAGATATGCATAGGTTTAACACATACTGTTATGTCCTTTTCATAATCCCACAGAAACTGGAATTAAGGCAGAAATTTCATCATAGAATCTGGTTTATGGATGTCCTGAAGATTTCATGAAGGTATTTGTTCCAGAGACATAACTAAGTCCTGTCTCTGACTGGAGAATGCTTATGTCATGCAATGCAGAATATGGTTTACTAATTACCAGTGCTGGTTTGAATGGCTCCCTGAATCAAAGCTGACTTCACATAGTGGTGCCGGGAGCATTTGCCCTTCTCCTGCATTGATCATTAGGAGGCTTTGCTTGCGAGGATCATACTGGGAATCATTTCTTTGATGTGTGCAAATGCGGGAAAGAGCTGAGGCTTTTACAGGAGCTGCTTGGCTACAGGTAAAGAATGCCGCAGCTTCTGGGGAGGACCACTGCAAGACAATTAGAGTCTACTTGTTCTGCCTTCTTATTTACAGGACAAGCATAGCTCACGTTGTTTTGCCACTGTGGAGATATTATTTCTGTGCTTTGGAAAAGCTCATTCAAGTGCATCCATCATAGGTCCTTTCAGCAGGAGCTGACTTTAAGCTCTGTCCTTTTGTTGCCTATCACCACCCCTTTCTTTTTCTGCTCGCTTAAGGTAAATTAAAGCTCCACCTTCATGACAGTCAGTAGCCACTGAGACAAACCTCTAGTCGTTTTGAACTCAGTGTGAGCACTTCCACTGACTGAAATTGGAAGAGGATTAGACTTCTATGCAGTCAGTTCCATTGAACCATATCAGACATGGTTTGCTCATGGTAACCAGCTTTTCCAAAACATGTAATAACTTGGCTGTCTGTGATTGCCTCCAGCTCTTGCAGATGGGGAGAACAGTGCACTTACCACTCTTGCTTACCTTTCTACAATGTGGTAATAAAGAAGGCTCTTGCTCTAGTCCTTGGAAGAACTTTAGTAGACTTTGGACCAAGTCCTCAGCCTGAGTTTTATTCCTGGCAATGTCCACATTGCCTGTAAAGACTTGACAATTAATTCATTATGTACTGAGCACTGCACAGCCTTTGCAATCTTGCAGTCTTTAGACCTGGGCAAATGTTCAGCACACTTGGAGGGGTTTATCTCCTTTCAGGGCTGATCAGCAGAAAGGACATGGCCAGTGAAGCAAGTTCTTTGTTCTGTGCACATGCAAGGTGGCTACACATGAAACGTTTAGCTCCATTTCTGGCTGATGACTGAGTTTCCCAGTCTGCAGCTAAATGATTCCTGTATGTGCATACTGCACCTCTCCTGTCTCTATGCCATCCTGCTCCTGCGTGTCTACCAGCATCATCCATCCCCAGTCTGCATGACAACACACTCATGTAAAGGCCATGATAAATGAGCTTGGCTACAGTGAATCAAAGGATTGGCCACAGATGCAGGAACAGGACACAACAGAAATTTATGGCAAGGGTGACCTTGGATTGAGCTATCTGAGTTTCTGGCTACAGCTTTCAATTGTGAAGTATACAGCAGCATCCTGGGGAGGAAGGGATGCTGCTGGCAGCCAGAATCCTGGCTGCAGTTCTGTTCTCTGAAAGAGAAAATAAAATCCCCTAGGGAGAGAAGAGCCTTGGAGAGACTTAGCATTATACTGAGATGAGGCATTTGTCTTCAGGAAAACTCATTCTTGGATTTTGCTTTTTCAGTTTGGTAACAAAGAAACTCACACATGAACATTACTGTTTGAGACCTCCAAAATCCAGTATGGGCTACAGTGACTTGCTTTGTCTCTACAAAGTTGGAGGTTGCTGGCTCCATTCATGGTGAGTTCTCGCTGTACTGATGTAATGTAAATATTTGAGTGGCTTTGCTTTTTCAGATGAACTCCTACTGCCCTTCTTCACTTTGGAGGCAGAGGCAGCACATCTGGCATTTGGAAAAACAACAACATCAACAAATCCCCATGTTATTAATATTTAAAAACTATCTCCTGCACATGAATAGAGTAAGTTTATTATAACTTCTAATTGCATAGGCCTGCGTAATGGGTTTATGTAACATGTAGGCTTTTCTACTGAGCATGTCACTACAGACTTTGAGAACCCTGCAAACATTAAATAATTTAGCCTCAAAATACCGCCTAGTGGTGTGGTTCAGTGCCATTTCTCTCCATTTTACAAATGGAGAGCTGACATAAAAAAACTTCCAGTGCTCTCCAGAAAGTCACTCAGGGAGATTGTGGCAAAATCTTGTGCCTTTACCATTTTTTCCCCCTGAAACAAACAAACAAGAACAAACCAAAACTAACAAACACACATCCTAATGCAAAGCAAAACTCTCACATCCTGCAGCTGGTATTTGGAGACATGACAATCTGCAGGCAGATTTCACCTGGTTGCCTAAAGCTACAAAAGAAGTCAGGCTGGACTAAATTGTGGTGTACTTGGCAGAAATGTAACTAGGATTTAGTGCTTTAAAAGTGATGACTCAAATCATGAGCTAATAGTCCACCTTAAAAAGAGGAAAATAACATCACAAGGAATGGTAAAATGCCTTTCAAAAAAATAGACGAGTTGGAGCAGAAAACTTCCCTGTTTCATCCTGATTTAGCAAATAGTTTTGACTAAACCACCTTTTTTAGTATTCTACCCTGTTCTTGGGGGAAAATCCTTGCAATAAATATACAGAAAACTGTGTAATGGAGGAGTTCTAATGAGATATTTTCATAAAAAAGTTTTTAGCACACTGAAATGTTTCACTTTGACATTTCCTAAACAAACCTTAACCTTTTCATACTCTTTTAAGAATTGATCAACCCTGTAGAGAAAACAACAAAATATATGTATATATCTTAAAATGGGACATTGACATTCAAAGGAAACAGTGGCCACTTAAATTTAATTTCTCAAGAAACAGTGAAATAAACAGCTTATTTCTCAATTCATGCAAAAAATTCTGTTTTCATCCAAAACAGACCTTTTTTTTTTTAAATTTTTTGGTGCCCCTGCTTTTCTGGCTTGGGCACCAAACCATAAGACGATTTTCTTTTCACTTGGTTGACTTCTTTTAAAATAAATTTTAATGCTTCAAACATTATCCAGCCATGTCCACACATTTCACAGGAAGTCTCTTACTTCATGGCAGTTTAAACACAAGGCTTATATTCAACTTGCTTTCCAAAAACTATACTCACAGTTCAGATCTGGATCAGTCTATGGATTCCTGCATCTCAAAGGCAAGTGTAGTCACATATTTCAGTCCTGATGGATCTGTTTATTGCAGCTTGTGAAATGTAACAATATTCCAGTCCTGTAGCTGCATCTGAATCCCACCTCTTACAAAACCCACCAAGACTTACACAACAAACACAATCACATTAATTCAAGTTTCTATAACAGAAGTTGTAGGAGACAAAGCATACAGCTAAAAAGAAATGAAGTACCATTAAAATGGACAGAATACAGCCTAAATAGAAGAACACAAAGGAGAGAATTCAGCTTGGGAATAGCCTCATCCATTGTGTAGAAAGTGTAACCTTGGCAAAGCACAGATAAGTAGTTTACAGATCTATTAAAAAACTATTGGCAGTGCTGGCATGTTTCCAGTCTTCATGGCTCCACCCATGGAGACTCATCAAGGCAGTTCTCAGTTCTCAACTCACTCCTGTCGAACACCTGGTGGGAATGTGAACCCAGGTGCCTCAGTTTTAGAGCCTGGAGAAGTCTGCTTTAATTCCACTGTTTATAATGAGCTTTTTAGATTGGGGTATCTCAGTTCTTGGACACAATGAGCTTTGTGGATGAAGAACAGATTGTGCAAGCTGAACCCTGGGAAGATGGAGATTATGCTGGCAAGTAAAATAAAGCACTTTTAACAGTTTATGGTTCCTCTGTGGCAGCCTTTACATATTGTGAGCAGCCACAAACGGTCTGTTCAGGCAGTGCTCTAGGAAGGGCCCCAGAGCCCTCTGTCACGGACAGGGCATGCTGAGGCAGAGTTCTCTGCCATCCCCATTTGGCTAGAAGACTCCACTCCATCCTAGCACATCATATGCCTTGGGTAGCCAAGCTTTTGTCACCTTCTGTTTTTATTACAGGATGGCAGTGGCCCTTTGGAGAGTCCAGCTGATGCAGATACCTGCAGCAATATGAACATCTTTGAGCACATCTTACCTGTCTTCTGTTCCCTGTGCTGGCTCCCTACAGACTCACAGCAAAATTCATGGCCCTGGGCTTTATCCTCATCACCTGGGACCAAGGTATTCAAAAACTGCAGAAAGCTTTTGGTTGCAGCTGTTGTTCTTTGCCATAGTGAGGGGCTGCCATTGAGGGAATACTTCCCTAGTCAAGTGATGGAGTTTTTTTAGTGCCAAGTGTTGATCTGGTGACAAGAATTGATGTTATCATTTCTAGGGGTGGTTCTTCCACAAACTACCCCAAGCTTTATGACTTTTCATTCCTGGTGCCAGGTTTATTTCTTTAACAGTGATAATCTTCAGCATAAATGTGGATTAGTTGCCTGAATGTATTAATAGAGGAGGGAAAAAAAGCAAAGTGAAAAACATATTTATGTTTAATTCTTGCTTAAAGTCCTAAAATCAACGAGAATACTGCTGAATGTGCTGTTCTGTCGACAGGAATAAGACATGTCTTAATAGTGCCAGTGCATGGTCCTCTAGAAAGTGCATAAAACCAGCAATGAGGATGGAAGCAGAAGACCAGCATAGAACAGATGCTTGGCTCATTTTTGTGTAAGTGCTTAGGTGAGCATCTGTTTTCCACAGTATCTCTTCTTGAGTGATAGCTCAGTCCACACTGACAGAGGCTTAAAGACTTGTGCTTTACCTGGCATTTGTTGTACATCAGAGAACATACAGTGTCACCATGATTCTGTTAATAAGTACAACTTGTTAAGCCAGTGTCCTATCATCTCCTACAGAAATCCACAGACCACTGCAACTTCATAAACATCCTATTCTTAAAACTTGTAGGGTTTCTTCAGATCCAAATCAACTTTTAGTATAACATCCATAGGGTGATTTTCTCCCGGTTTTTCAGTAGCATGTCTTGTCCCTTAAAATTTAACAAAGTTCTGATGGTGAAGGGCATGAGATATATTTTTGCTTGAAGGAATTTGCATTTCTGAGTAGTGAGAATTGTCTTGTTGTCCAGCCTTCTCTTTCTGGTCCTAGCATTTCTGGCTATAGACTGTTTTGAATTGTGTTGATGCAGTACCAAGTTTCCAAGCCTATCAGATTGTTTAATAAGAGCACAGACTTGTTGGTTTTGAGGCATGGAACTATGGTAGATGCAACTTAGTCCAATCTGCCTACCTTCCAGTTTTAGAGTTTGGGGAATGAGTAGAAAGCAATAAACTATCTCTGACTCCTTCCAGTGACAGCTCATTCTCTCTTTCCAATGCTGCATTATGAAATGTCTTTCCAGAGTGCTAAAAGATATATATTTTGTAGGTGGAAATAGGTGTTCACAGCAATGCTGGGCATTGAGAAACTCTAAGAGAGATGGATCTTTGCATGGCAGGAAGGAATATATCCTGACAGAATGGCCTCAAATAAAAATGACAAGTGAGGTCCTCTTCCAGCATAGAAATAAAGTGATGTCCCCTGAACAGGAATGAAACAGTTAAGCAGATCCTTAAAGCTTGGATAATGCTGCAGAAAAAAAGATAGCCACTGATACCTATATTTTTTTTTTTAAACTCTGTCTTTAAACCCTGTCACTTTTCAAACATACTTTCCAAGAATGCTGGATGCTGGTGTGATCAGTTCTTCATTGTTTTTTTGTGTGTGTCATTATTTTTTTATCCACATGAATTTTTAAAAGACCAAGTGTATTTTAATGCCTTTCAAAAACTTTCACATCATGAGAGACACACCTGTATATTTGTGCAATCTGGAAATGGACAGAATATCACATGCTTCTTTGGAACAACTGCAAATCATCAAAGCTGAAATTAAAAACAAACATTCTGAAAAGACTGTTTTAACCAGTAGTTGATCAAAATAGCACACAAAAATAATTCCTACAATCAATTTTATTTTTTTTTTCAGGTTGGAAGCAGAAAATTTCAGGCTATGTTGTCTCTCTTAGGTTTCCAGTCAGTCTAATAACAGACCTGTTTCAGTCTGTCTGATAAAACTTTGCCCTGCTAATATCCTTAGGCCATCACGGCTGCAACAACAGTCTTGCAACTACATGTAAGGTATCAAATTCCCTTGTCTTATTCAGAGGGTTGGAAGGGACCATGGCAGGTCATCTAGTCTATCTTCCTGACTTCAGATCAGAATCAAATATACCTATGTCATCCCTGAAACTTATTTATCTAATGTGTTCTTAAAGACCTCTAATGACAGAGACTGCATGACCTCCTGAAGCAATCTTTGTCTTACCTGAACCTTTCTTACTGCAATTTAAACCTATTACTTCTTTTTCCTATTCATCATGGCCATGGGGAATCACTTCCTCTCTTTGTCTTTTCCACAACCTCTTGTGTTCTTGAAGACTGTTGTTGCCATCTCAGTTTTCAATTTTTTAAAGCTAAACAATCCCAGTTCCCCTATATAGCTATCTCACTGGTCTTTTTCCCTGGGCTATTTCTGACTCTGACGTTTATATATTCCTAATTATTTCTGTTGCTGCCCCACAGACTGAGTTTATTATGAATTTTTATTTATATCTCAAGGTACTGTTCACTCACCAGTATGGAGTATGGAGCATAATCCCAAAACAGAGTAAGCATAGAGGCTGATTTCATTCTTTCAGGAACAAGTGACCTTTTCTGCTTCAAATTACTACCCTTAGAGAACAATAGCATGTTGGAAACAAAACTTGAGGTGAATATACATGCTTTTCTCTCTGGGAATTTTCTTCTGATCCCAAGAGAAAGTACTTACAGAAGACTGAGTTCCATTAAGGGAAACAGTTCTGAGCCATCTATCAGAAAATATGTTGTAGTAATAAGAATTTTGATTTTCATATGGATGTGTCACAGGCTCTCAGAATTGCACAGGATGCAGGAGGTTATCATTAGCATCATCCCTACTTATTGAATGAGATAAGCACAGTAAAAAGAAATAATGAGATGAAACCCAAAGCCACATAATGAGACATAAACATAAGACAGACTAGAAAAGAAGATTTCCCGATTTTCCTTTTTAGTTCTATTTTCTCCCCTCTGCAGACAGGCACTGACTTTTTCTCTGAACTTAAGGGAAGATGATTAAGCCCAGGTTCAGGCTGGAATCCACTGATGGAGCCAGACAGAGAAGTCAGATGAGCAAAGAAAGTGAATTTTCTTCATGTACCATGACTGGAGTAATGCAATCTATTCTGCTGGAGCTCTATCAGAGCAATGTGATACCATTCATCTTCTACCCAGTGCCCAGGTAATGCCTGTACCTCTTTGTCTTCAACAGAAAGGCAAAAGGATAAGCTGAGATTAACTTTCCTAGGGCTTTGTTGCAAAACAAGTGTGTAAAAAATGATTTTAAGTGACCTAGATGATGTCTTTTCGTATCAGTGTTTAGCAATATCTGCCTCCGCAGATGATGTAGCTGTTAGTACTGTAAGGATCCCTTAGGACAAACTCCTGTTGTAACACATTTTCTCTGCACCAAAGCCTACATAAATGTTAAATGAAGCCACTTTAAACAAATATAGGTAACAGAGGGAGAATAAGCCTGTTAACAGAATCAGCATTGCAGTCACTAAGTCATAATATTTTATTTATTTATTATCTCATAATACCTGTAACAAAAGTAACTAGGTGCTATAAAATAATACTTACAGACAGGAGTTGAAATGACTCACCACATCCAACCCTTCATAAAAGCTCCTCTGACTCACAGTGTCCAATGAAAGAAAGAAAAGAAAGTATAGCCCCTTTCCAAACCCCAAATAATGCTTAGCTGAATGCCCGGTTGCGCACAAGTGCTGTAGAACATGATGCTCTCAGAAACACAGCCTCCAAAAGAGGCTTAGACCATCAAGCAGTAGCCAGGGTGTGAACCTTCAAGCTTAAGTGAGACAGAGGAAAGAAACATGCTTTTTTTTCCAATTGTGGCCTGCTGTCAGCTGCAGGAGTGAACCCAGCCAGACAGTGAGAGGGGTGATGGCAAGAGCAAAGGGAACAGGAAGAAGGTTCTCAGCACACTGAACAGCAAACGAGGCATGGTAAGGGCATCACAAGCATTGCATTGTGTGCCACATAAGGGAAAAAAAAAAAAAGAAAAAAGAAATCAAAAGTTGGGAGCAGGGGTATCCATGCTCTGTGTTGAGTGTTAAGGTAAGTTAGGTAATTGTAAGAAGAAGACTACCTGGTCAGAAATATGGAGACTAAAGCTGTCCACATTATAACTAGGAGCAGCAAGGGAATCTAAGAGGACCTTCTTGGCTAATATCAAACTATACTGTAAAAAAGTGTCACTGAAGGGCTCTTAGGAGAAAAACAGCAAATGCAACTTGTCTCCATTATTCTCAGCAAATTTCCTGATTGCCTCTCTTCTGGCACTTGTGGTCCACCTTTCCCAAACTCAGCCTCAGCAATCTAACACTCAGAACTTGAACAGATAGCAAGGGAGAGTGCAAGGAGAGAACAGTGTGACCAATTAAAAGAAAATCAACACCTTCTTTTGAGCAGCTCTTACGTCCATGTCATTTTTTTTTCTTTCCTTCCAAATCGAGACATGAAAACAGCATAATGCAGAGGTACTCAGATGACACTGCCAACACAGTGCATAGGGAAACACATAAAACACTTTCCCTCCCCAACTCTGATAATTTAGCTTTGTTTTAGTTTCAATCTAATGAACATTTATGCTGTAGCCAATCCTCAATTTATACCCATTTTGTCCAAAGCACAATTATATGCCTAGCGGAAAATGCAGCTTTGACTCATAATAATAAGATTGGCGCTGTGTCTGGCAGTTTTTCACACTTCGTTTTCATGCCTCCAGCCATATCAGTTGGACAATGATTTTGCCATATCTCCTAAAACAAGGTCAGGCTGGAAGACAGAAGGGGAGGACTTGGGGGGATGTAATATTGGAGTAGGACACTTTCAGAGATACCCAGCAATCTCCAAAAAAGGGGTGTGGAAGAGGCACTTTCTTAAAGAGATGTCTGTGTTGACAAGAATGACACGCTTTTCTTTTTCAATTTGCTAATCCAAATTGCTCTGTTTTCTCCAAATTGTTTCCTTGGAATAGAAACCTGTTTCACACAAGCCCAGTGGTGAATTAGACCTTTTCGAGTGTAGACCTAGACCCATGGTGTATTTGAGCACCTGATGGTGGCAAGCATGCTCAGAAGGCTGTTTTCAAGTACTTTCAAATCAGGAGGATTGTCTTTTCAAGATTCTCTGGCAGACACTCTCTGGAAGACTTTCCATGAGGAATGGTGGTCTTCTGCTTAGTTTAGAAAGTCAGGATGCATCAATAGTATTCTCATCTTTACCTCTGACTTGCTATGTGATATCAAAGCCAACTAAGCCTCTGTCTGCTTCATCTCTTGTTATGAGATACCCAAACCACCAAAGTCTCTCTGTTTCATTTTCCTCATCAGTAAAATGTGAATGACATCCAGCAATCCCAGGCATCAGATTGTAGACTACTCAGTGTTGATAAAAGTGCCTTGAGATTTCAAAATGGAAGATACTAAAAAAGAGTTGAAGAAGAAAAAGGTCCCATAGTCACCCTTTTGGTGTTCTCTCACAGTTTCAGCCTATGCAACCATTTATTTCCTGCCTATGTCGTGTGCAGAGTTGCTGCTGCTAAGTAATGTACCAAAACAACTCCTGGTGAAGAAATCTGTGGAGCATGATGGTCCTCATTCTGGCTGGAAGGTAGCTGTGAACAGACAGATTGCTTCTCTTTGGCATCTTCTTTCTCTTGGCTTAATATCGGATCCTATTGTATTTTCACCTGCTCAGTGTGTTGGGAAGTCAGCTCGTCCTTTGTGCAACTTCCCTTATTTCTTTATTTTTTCAACAGTGGGAAAGAGTTTTTACCTGGCCTCTTTGGGGGGAATTTCATGCTCAGTTGGTGGTGCCCAGAAGGGAGAAGCAGATGCTGCTGAGATATTCATGGTGTCCAAAATAGAAAGCAATTTATATGGACAATTAAGAAGAGCCACACGGGACTTTGGTGGTTGGAAGCTACAAGTCTGTAAGCAGGCAATTTCTAGGACTTTAAAAAAAAAAAAAAGAATTCACCTGAGGCCATGCAAGAGAAGAAAAGTTACAGAGAGAGAGCAATTCCCATGTTCATTCACCAAGGCATTAAGCTCCCGATTTGCAGTGGAAATGAAGTATGTGGTGTCTTGTAATCATCAGGACTTAGAGGACAGAGAAAGCAGTCATCACAGAACAGGTATGAAATTGTTACAAAGAATAAAGTCAAAGCAAGCCAGGATCTTCCAAATATTAAAATAGTTACTCTAAAAGGCTATCTGTCCCGATCCTCATCTGCCAGTACGTCCACCCTCCTCTGATTCCCTTGTGCCATAGCTCCTCCAGAGTGTTTTCTCTTCTCATTCATGACATTACACAGGAAAAAGACCTGACAAAAGGACAGAAGTATGGCGGAATGGGTTATATGCCTGGCATTTATTTTCTTGTCATTGTTTATGTTCTTTTGGCATTGGGCAGCCAGAGAATGTCAGAATTTTCTGATGATCTGACAGTTTTCCTGCTGCTTCATCAGTTAAGGGAGTTTCAGGCATAAAGGAGTTAAATCAATTTGCTTCAGAACAGCCCTAAGAAATCACTCAGCTCTTTAAAAAGTCTCTGGTGGGGGTGGTTGCTGTAGCCTGAGGGATGTGCAAGCTGAAGTCTCAGCAACCACATTGACATTCGAAGGCAGAAACAGTTTGGTAAAAGGAGAGAAATTATGTGGTTTTTGTACCTTCTCTAGTTGACTAAAGAGCTTAGTGCACTGTCTGAACTTTTCTTTTCCCTGGACACTGCTTTGGGCTGTCTTGTTAGGCTTGTAGTCCCTCTGAGAACGTGCTGCCTCTCAGCAATACAAAGAGTCAGAGGACGTATCTCATTCAGCTCTCCATAGTCAAGAGTTAGCACAGGCTTGCAGGAGCACTTTGAGTCCAGGAGTTGACTCACTCACCACTTATTTACACATGTGAAGTTGGGCCACCTCAAAAATCCCCTTATACACCCTCACCCTGCAGGATGATGTGAGACTCTCCTCCAGTTCTTTGTCTGCTGAATTGAACTGTTTCAGCTGAGTAGCTCCAAGACTTCTGCTGCATGTAATGCAGGACCTCACAGAACATTTCTCCTCTGGTTGCTTGAGCTAAGTCAGATAAAATCTCTGGAAACAGCTTTCCTGAAGCAGCCAGTCTCTCACAAGGCTGAAACTATAATTTGGAAAGAAAGAAGGGGTGGAGTGGTAAGACTAGATATAGGACCCAACCCATGTCAGGTACTGCTGAAATCTATATTTTCCCTACTTTTTTTCATTCAGATTTCTATGGTGAAAGGAAGTATTATCCAAAAACCAAAGGCTTTACTTTGTTCCAGCATCTCTTATTCATCTACCTTCCCCACCTCTTGTAGCCTGGATTCCCATCAAAAAGCTATTATGCATTTTCATGTCCTTTTCCTGGCTGTTATGCTGCTAGGTCTTGGCATTGTCTGAGCTGAAGTGCTTTTGTCTTGTTTTTCCTTTACCCTTTTGTCAAAATAATGTGTGTCCCATTCATTCTTTTCTTGGTACTGCTTCTGACAAAACATATACAGACCTATGGTTAAAGTATTTGTCTGTGGTTTATGACATCTTTAGTCTCTTGCTATATGATGTCTTTTGTAATTGTAAATAAGAGTTTATCTACTCCCGGATAAGACTGCAGCTGGAGAACTTATGTGATATGCAGTTCACAGAGTGTTTGAGTTCTTGGTTTGAATCAGGAAGAATGGGGACCTGAAGTTGTCTATCTCATAAAACGAGCATTTGGTTAATAGATGTTGTGCAGCAGAGCTCTTTTTCTTCCTGAGAAAATTTTCTAAACAGAAGTTCTGTTGAAACATCTTATAATATAATGAACAGGGTTCATTACAAGAAAAACAACTGGTGTCTACAAACTCAAAACTTCCCATGGAATATTATAAAAATATTTTTGTGGAATAATTCAGAACTGGTTCAGCTGATAAGGTCTTTGCAATGGGATGCCAGGGATGCCAAGATAGCCAGCAGGTCCTTTGGCTGCCTCTTACATTGCTGTCCTCCAGAAAAGGCACTACAGAAGAAGGTTTCATACCTCAAAATAAAAGACTAGCATGGAAAAGCAGAGTTCATGAGCATCATCAGAAGCCTAGTATATCTAAGCCCACAGCTCCAGCATCTTGGCAGTCACGCAAGATGAATAAATATGATACCAGCCTGCTGCTACTCAGCAGAACTTCTTGGCATAATAACATCACGCAGGAGATGTAGAGTCTTCTCTGTCTGATTCTTGTCGTTAGCCAGGACACATGGACGAAGATTACTCCTTGTTTTCCCATTTCAGAACTGCCAAGACACATGTGCAGGTCAAAGGAATGTTGTGGCAGTAGTGTGGCATCCCTCCACTCAGTATGCACACGTTAAAAGGCTTATTCTACAAGGATGGGGAAAAACAGAAATGAAAGTTAGGCCTTTCATCTTTCTACCAGGTGCCAGGAGCTATGTTTTCACAGCAGCTGGGACAACTCCAGAGAAAGGGGCTTACAGGAAGAAAGGTCAACGAAGCAGGAAAAGAAGAAAGGGGAGAAAGAATAAAAGCCGAGAGAAATAATCAAAAAAATTCAAAGGTAGTGGCAAAAATAGAAAGGAGAGAAAATATTCACCAAACACACATAGAACAGAAGTCAACCATATAGGCTATCAATTCCACCTTCTAAATATTACAGACAATAATGCAACAAACATTAAGTTGAGAAAGATCCACAACCTCTGCTTCAGTTATTCTGATTCTATGTCAGAAAACACCACAATCTTACAACATTTGATGCAAAAGAGCAAATGTTGCAGTGTGTATAACATGTCCAACCAAGACAATACGATGGATGAAAGGCCTTGGGAAGATCTTAGACTCATGCAATTGCGTGTGGGTGGGCGCACTCAGATATATCTTGAGAGTGGGTCATACTCTGCATGGCTACAGGGAAAGACCAGATAATCAATCACTCTAAACCATCCTCTCTCTTCAATCCACAAGAAAATTTTTCCTGATTTCACACAGAATCAATGTTTTTAATTCAAGACACATCAGTCAGGCAGTACCAGTAGGAGCACCAGCATAACCCAACTACTATCCTTTCTTTAGACTTGGCCAATTTCTTGTTTGGGTAATTTAATGCTTCAAAGGAAGATCAATTTACCCTCTCTCCACTCCTCATTCCTCCCACCCTTACATACACATCCAAGAGAATAAAGGACTAGGAAATGAAGGGACTCCCTTCTTTACCCCAATATTGGTCAGTGGGAGCTCTGAAGCATGAAATTAATTAATTAAAATATAAATGCAATGTAATTCCTTCTATGAACTCAGCAAGCTCTACTTTTTAATTATTTAAGTTCCTTGCCCTTGTTATCCTGTATGGAAGGCCAGAACTTCATTCCTTTGAAGTTCAGAAACCTTCTCCTGATTTCCAAGCTAATTTATACTCATCTGATCTTTTAGCATTGCTTTTCTTTAGCTGAAACAATTCTTCATCCTGGTATTTACAAAGAGTGTATTTATGAAGAAAAACTGTACTCCTTCTCATCTTTCTTTTGCTAATCTAACTGAGCCTCCTACACAGATTTTAAAGGTCTGCCACTTCCTCTAATCATTCTCTCAACTCTTTATTATACGTCACTTTCCCTTTTTTGATCAGAAGTGACCCAAATTGGTCACAATATTTTAAGCAAGGTCTTCTCAGTCCCTCATATCAGCACAGTACTAAAATACTTCCCTTTCTGAAAATACCTTTGCCTCATACATCCCAGAATTGCATTAATCCTTTTCAAGGCAATGTCATATTCCAGCAAAAAAAGCAAAGAAAATGTGAAGAAGAAAAGGGAGACATTGAACAGAAAAAAAGAAAGCATCCTCAGGAGCAACAGACAATTCTGGAGGGAGAAAAAAAAAACTGACTGCCCTGCAAACATGAAGACATAATCAGCTTTGTAGAAAAGGTAATTCAAGGGAATAATGGGAAGTCAGAAAGCTGAGGCAAGGCACATCTGTACGAAATCACAGTGCACTGGCTTTGCACAACCTCTCAGCTTCATGCCAAGTCTCTGACACTGCTTAAGTGACTGTTTTGGCGAAATCAGGTCTGACAGCATCATGCTGGTGTGAGGGGGAGACTCCCTGTGCAAAGGAGGCAGGGTGAGTGGGTCTGTCTCACGGGTCCTGGACAGGCCCTTGGCAGCAGAGCTCTTAGATTGTCTCTTCAGGGTGTAGTGCTTTTTGCCTAGTAATTTAAGAAGTAGCACTCCCTTCACTCCCTGAATGCTTGAGTGTGCATGTACTTTATGTGTGTTTATGTATGTTTGACATACAAAACCTACTGTGTCTTTCTTGATCCCTAAATTTTTAAGAGTAATATTTTTTAATAAAAAAATTTCACTGTCTCATAGACATGCAAATATTGTCCTTTAACCTGCGACAGAATATAATGGAAGATCTTAAAGTGTTTCAAGAATGTTAATGAGAAGTTACAATAATAGCCAGGCAGTGTATGCTTATGTAACTTCTGTGTATTCCACATGGAGATAAAGCAAGTTCTGCACTGTTTCCTCACGCTTTCCATAGGAAACACGATTATGCTTTTTTTTGGTTATTATTTAGAAGAAAAAACTTCAACACTGAAGCATTTTGCAGGCCTTTAAAACAGAACATGCAGTGCAGGGGAAGAAATCTACATTTTGCCGCTATACGGTAACGCTGGGGTTTCCATTATCAAAAGACAAATAAATAAAGACCAACAAATTTTCTCGTGAGGGGTTTGTAGAGCACCTTTGTTTCTGTCAGTGCAGAGGAAACTCCACTTGCAGCAAACACACGATACATCATTTCATTTCCATTGTATTGGCAAGAAGCAACACACACAAGACAGATTTATCAAGCTATCTGATAGTCTAAGAGCCAAGAATTCTTATTCTATCTCTCTCCTCTCCTCTCTGCTTTTCTCCATACAGCCACATGCACAAATAAAGGCAAATCTGCCACTCTTGCAAGCATAACACTGTGAAGTTCGGCAGTTTTATTGCGGGTGTTTATCATAAAGCATGCTTATCTGTTACCTGCTTATAGAGGAAGCTTTGGTATGTTATTTCAGAGTAATAGCTGAAAGCGAGTTAAATTGTATTAACCTTTAAAGATGGCATTAATGGGTAACCGTGTCAGGAGACTATATTACTGTACAATTTCTTTTTCCTATTCTTTTGCTGGCTCTGCATTTAGAGTATATTTTTGCTGTTAGTGCACACGTTGCTGCTAATGCTGGTGTGCCAGCCTTACATCACAGGCTTTGAGCTCTGAGCACAGTACTTACACTCTAGGGAAGCACTCAGCTGGAAGGAAAGTAGGACTGGCATTTCCTCAACACTGACAGACAACAGGAGAGAAGGCAGGCTCCTGTGACAGAGCCTGTGAATCTTGCCCTTTGGCACGGGTGGTTTGATATATGCTACATACTCATGTTTTTCACCTGCAATAAGGTGACTTCTGGGATAAACTGCACTCAGAGCCTGAAGCTAGTAGGTTAGGACTATTGGATGTATCCGTGCATTACATGAGGGATAAGTCCCTTATTATGGTTGCGGAGGGTTGTCAGCATATCATTGTGAAAGAGAGACCTCAAAACAGAGATTTTTAGATGTGCAGACTAAAACATGTGAGCAGTACTATGTTCTCTGTTGTTGTTTTTCAGGGAAGACTTCTGCAAGGTATTCATTCCAAGTGTGAAAGTTCAATAGAATTATAGAATCATTTAGGTTGGAAAAGACCTTTAAGATTATTGACTCCAACCATTAAGCTAACTCTACCAAGTCCACTGCTAAACTGTGTCCCAAAACACCATGCCTATACAACATTTAAACATGTCCAGGGATGGTGATTCAACCACTTCCCTGGGAAGCCTGTTCCAGTGCCTGGCAACGCTTTCGGTGAAGTATTTTTTCCTAATATCCAACCTAAACCTCCCCTGGCACAACTTGAGGCCAATTCCACTTTTCCTATCATTTGTTACTTGTGAGTAGAGATCGGCACCCACCTCTCTACAACCTCCTTTCAATTTAACAGCTTTCCATGAACAGGGACAGTTGGAGCTACTCTAGATCTACTGTGCTGTAAATGGAACTGGAATGTAGCTTACCACTTATCAGATATTCTCTTCTATGTATTAATTATACAAGTAAAAGTCCTATATTTAGGAATAATCACAATAATTTATCACATTCAGAGAACTGTAATTGCAAACACAAAATAACCATTTGTCAGCTGTTTCAGATGGAAAGGAGTAGACAGCTGCCTCTTTGATCACATTTTGATTGGAAGTCTCTTCATTACAGGACTGATTTGTGGACCTTCCTCCCCCTCATAACTCTTCAAGCCTTCTTCACAAGCTGTTTATCCAAATACCTTTACTTGCCTCCCCTCCCATCAAAGCTCCTTCTGAGCTTTGGAAGGACAGCTAGCAGGACAATGCTGCGAAAGGACACAATGTCCTCGCACAACAGAGGCCATGTTTCTGAAAACACACATCTGACAAAAAATGTAGTGATCTTCAAATCTTTCATAAATTGGGACCCGTCAGATTTGTCATTTGGCAAGCCTACCTTGCCAAAAAGGGGAAGAGCTCCAGAGACAGTTTTAATACTTCTTAGAAAAAGTCTTAATAAGAGCAGACATACCTGCTCCCTAGACACAGGGGACATGCCTGGGATGATCATAGAATCATAGAATCATGTAGGTTGGAAAAGACCTTTAAAATCATCAAGTCCAGCCATTAACTTAACGCTTCCAGGTGTACCACTAAGCCATGTCCCTGAGCATCACAGCTGCATGTCCCAGGGAAAGTGACTCCACCACTTCCCTGGGAGCCTGTTACAGTGCTTGACAACCCTTTTGGTGAAGGAAATTTTCGCAATGTCAAATGGTAGCTTCTCCTGGTGCAACTTGAGGCCATTGCCTCTTGTCCTATTGCTTGTTACTTGCAAGAAGAGTCCAGCACCCACACAATGCAGCTGAGGTGTATGATACTTGGCTGCCATGGAGATGAGTACAAATGAAGAGCCTAAATAGAAGAGAACATGTTTTGTTTTGAAGCGCTGTTGTAATAAAGGTGCATGTTAAATACAGAGATGCTGGAGTTTCTTGCCAAAAGCTAACATTAATTGTTTAAATTAACACTGCAATTAGCACACAACTAAAATAAATACTTTATTTTTTCTTTTCCTTGCTTCTTATAAGCAAGCTGTAACTGATTGCTTCACGAGCCTCCCCTGGGAGCACACGTGCTGTGCTGCCCTTTAAAAATGGAGCCACACAGCTTCTCCTCAGCTGAGTCGGGGCGTTTCGGGCTAGGTTGCTTCCAGGCATTTGGGTACATCTAGATTTCTGCTTTCTCAAGAACCCTTTTTTGTCACCAAGGTTGGGCTCAGTGACTTCTTTGCCATCTCCACAGAGAGGTCTGTCACAGCCTCTACATAGGTAACCCTGTTCCCTCCTTCAATCTGTAGAGATTTACCATTGTAGTGTAAGATGGGCATCAGCAAGATGAGTCTCAGCTGGATGGGAGCTTGCACACTGTTTAGGACTGGTCTGGTCGCGTGAAGTTTTGGGCAGCTTCCCAGATGGTGAAACACATGCCACCTACAGTTTGACCTGGTTTTGCCTGCATGCATCAGCACACAGCTGTAAAGGAGTCTATCAGAAGCCCTTACTTTCCTTAAACAATAGCAATTCACCCTGTTAGTTCCAGAGATGAAAATTACAAGCCCCAGGGTGTCAGACAAAAATAGGTGTACATGTAACTTGCACACCAGTAAGACACTTCTTTGGGGGGCTTTTAATGACTCTGGGCCTGCAGCTCTACAGAGGGTTTTGGAACAATGTGTTGCATTTGTAGAAGTAATAAGAATATCTCTCTCTGTAAGAAAAATAAAGGAGAAAAAAAAAAAAGGCAATCATTGGTAGAAATGGTGTTGATTTTTCTTAATGATAAATGAAAAAAAAATCTGGATGATAATGATGGATGCCACCAGTCAGAGTTCTTGTTACAGCAGCCAATGCCTCTTTATATACTTGTCTCATGAAAGTGTCATAGATATTTAAAAAGAAAAAAAAAGAAATATGCTAAAATTAAAATGGAGAAGAAAAAGTCATTTCACACATTTAATGGCATAATGAAGTCTTTTTAATGTAATTTTCTTTACTCTTCTGATTACATATTCACAAAGAGGATCTTCACTTCCATCTTTATTAGGCACTGTGTTTGTCATCATTATGGGTTAAGTATTTTCATAAACATTTGATGAATATTAACCATTTAAAATAAAAAATAACAGTCTATTCTCACTGCAATGACTGCTTCACATGGAGATATTAATACTAGAACAAGTCATATGAAATTACACATCCTTGCAGCCCCATCTCTGTGTTCAAGAAAACAGTGCAGAGCCTGGAAGAGGAGAGACTCTCAACCTAGTGAACATGCAGAGAGGCTTGCAAAGCTGGATCCTTTAAAAAACACTTTAAAAAACCATTCCTTTTTACCAGTGATAAAATAACAGGTTGTTCCTTGCTGCTTTCCCAACATGACCGCATTCTTCTCTTCCCTATGTATGATAGTGGCTTAATCCAGACCAGGCTTTAGTATAACATCCTGGTTAATTTATATGTCACCTCTAGCAGGTGCAAATATCCTAATAAACACATTTTTAAATATGGTCCGTTCTCTAGAGCAGGTGAATGGCTTCCTAAAACAAATAGTTCCAGAGCCAAAAGCTGCAGAAAGGGGAGGAGGAATGACCACAAAAGAAGGTCCACCAAAAAAAGGGTGCCTGGAGTCGGGTAAAATCTGTTTTTAAATAGAGCAGAAAAATGCAGATGTAACATTTTGGGTCAATAAGAGCACTAGTTATAATGAAATTATAACTATATTTCATTTTAATCCTTTATTTTTATTAAGATAGGTTTATTTCTCAATGACTGAGTCATTTTAAAAAAGGAAAACAATTATGTATACTGCTTAAATGGTGTCTAACTTTTTTCCTCTCTCCTAATTTTCTTTCATTTGCACTTTTATCCATTTCCCTTCCCCCAATCAATAAAATAAAAACATCAGTGGTGACATCCCAATTTCAAGGCATCACATGAAAGCTTATTTCTGACAAAAGGCCATTGTAACAAAAATACCTGACCTGTTTCTCACCAGATGACACTAATGTTCCTTCACTCACCAAGAGGAAACAGGAGGCAGCTGATACCCTGGGGGCCTTCCCACCTGTAAACCAAGTTTAGACAGCAGGCTCACTCTTCTCCATGAGTTCCCATGCCAGTGTCAACTTGGGCCAAAAGTAAAAAGCCACAGAGCACTTTTTTTTCCTCACAAGAAAGAGCTATATGCAAAAGGTGAGGGGAAAAGGTCCACCTGCGGATCTTAAGAGTGCCTCTCCCCACCTCCTCAAAGTGCAGAGCAATATTGCCAGTGCTGTCAACACTTATTAAAAGGGCCCATGTGGAAAGGAGGAGAGTGCTGCTCTTGGTCACCTTCCCAGTCATAAACTGGGTCACTTTAATTAAATCCTGTAGGTAGGGGATCCAGAGCAGAAGCGTGAAGAGTCCAAAGGCCCAGTTCAGATGATACTGATTTGGCCCCGACTGGAGAGGGTTAACAGAAGAATTACTGGTGGATGTTTAATTAGGATTTGAGTGATGGGGATTGAGCATCAGGCTGGGGTTTGTTTAGGACTCCTGTGCTCAAGCGCTGAGGTAATTTCACATTGTGCTTTGCTGCTTCCTTTGCCGCACTCAGCCAGCGCCTTGCGGGAGCTAGAGTAAAAGCTCCACCTGGAGACAGCAGGAGCCTGCCTGCTTTCCTCACTGCTCATAGCAGATGCTACCGGACAGGATTTGCTGGGAGAGCAGGGGGCCCAGGAGTGCTCATCCCCAGAATTAGCTCCTCGCTTGCTCCCTGGCTGCAGCCCTGGCACTTTCTTTCAGCACTTAGCGCCTCTAATTCTCTGGTCCTGCAGGGAGCCAGGCATGTGCTGTGTGGGAACAGCAAATAATTACAGATCTTCAGAAAGGGTATGGAGGAAAGGGAGGCTAAGGAAAGAAGGAAATCTGGAGCCAAAACCTCCTGCCACCCTCTGGCCACTATCTCTGGGAGAAGGTATATACCTCAGAACTATATATGGATCTGGACCACATGCAGCCTTGCTGCCAGTTACCCAGTGTCACTGGATTAGGCAGCCACCCCTTGCACAGTGCATCCTTCCAGCATGCTACAACCTGCTAGTAGCCAGCATGATGCCATCTCCAAGCAGAGGATTTCACTCTTCCATGAAGTCACATGAGAAGCTTTTCTGACAAAATAAACTTAAATTTGATCCTTCTCTTTGTTTTGAAGCTCCTTCTCCAACCCTTCTAATTAACACTGTCTCAACTGATTACTTTCCCGAGAAAGTTGCTGAGGTCACTGGTACAGCAGGATGAACAAGGAGGTAGGATGTAGCTCCTGGGAATCACTCACTTGGCCTTGTCAAGGATAGATTTTGAAATCTTGATCGTGAGTTGAAGATTTCAGCTTGGTATAATGCTTTAGTGTGAGAACTAAGGAGTAAACTGGTATCAAGCTTCAGACTTCTAGGTGCTATGAATCAAATGGATCGTCTTCTTTCTGCCTAGTGACTTAAATAGGTACAGTAAGTACTCCCAGTAACTGGAACACAGCTGTCCAGATTGCCAAATTGGTGGAGTGGCCTCTGCATGGTTTTGGCCCTGGCTAGCCAGCAACATCGGCGGTAATTGATCAAGGGTTGGACTCGATGATCTCTGAGGTCCCTTCCAACCCAGCCTATTCTATGATTCTATGATCTCAGTGGACTCCTGGGCACAGCCTGTGATTTAGCATGGGACAAGGATCCTTTCCCATATGCAGCATGCACATAGCCACTTTAGTCTGGGGGGCAGGAGAGCTTTGTTGCATGGAAGTAGGGAACTGCGGGCCAGGCAACCTCAACATCAGGAAAATTTTTGGAAAAATACCTAGTTGCCTGGGTCAGAAGCAGGCTTCTTCACTGAAGTCTGGTCAGGACCACTCAACAGAGAAAAAGGCAATTCCCCTTTCCCCAGCTGGGCTGAGACTCATGAAGGTGTGAGACCTTCTCCTGGAACTTGGATATGGCCTTTCAGACATTGAGGGAATAAACAGATCTACTTGAATTTAGCAGTGGAACAAAGATATGAGGGAACAAGTCCTTTATGCTGTTAAAAAGTAGAGCTTGTGTGGCAACCACAGAGATGACAAGAGAAGCATTCAGCTCTGGCTTGCATGCCCCTCTCTGGAAAGCAATGTTCAGTATCTAAATAGTCTTAAACTAGACTGGCTTGTTATTAGTGGAAACAAGGCCTTGCATGTTATTAGTCAGCAGATGGTATATAAATGTGGTGTCAGGAACCAATCTAGCACGACCCACAAAAAGAAGGAGGATGATTAAACAGGGAAATGAAACAAAGCTGAGGAATGTCACAAAAGAGTTAGCACAGAGGGACTTGGATCCCCAGCAGCACAGGGGATTTAGACCACAGGAAAAGGCTTTGCCAAGGAAAAAAAAAAAAATCAAGCAGTGAGTCTGTAAACAGAGCTGACCACAGGGGATAAAGATGAAATGGAAGCAGACTTTTTACTATCTCAATCGGGGAGAAAAAAGTGACAAGAACTGACTGAAAAGCTGAAAAGTGAGTGATATACTATTGCCAAGAATAATGCTCAAAACACTGTAACAGCTGATAGAGGTACTGAGCGTTGTGAACCCAGACAGAATGAGACTTCAGAGACATCTCTCGGTTAAAGGAAAAAACAACCAGCAAACTAACCAGAAGCCTTCAGCGACAGAAAAGGGAGCAGATGCTAGCGCCGAGAGCACTAGACTCCACAGGTGACATTGGAGACTGCCATCAGCGACTCCTGGTGACAAAGACAGGTGCATCTCTCCCCTGGAATACAAATGCAGTAGAGTCTGTCCTTACCCCAGCATACTCACAGTGAGCCCTCACCTTTCTTGTATCTAGGACAAATTAAGTCCCTCAAGAACTAGCCCAGAAGGGTCAAAAAAATATCCTTCACTTCCTGGCCCCTCACATCTGCACAAGAGACAAGGTATTTGCCCTGCTCTGCTTTCCCACCGTCTCTCTGCTCCAGTATCCTCATTTCCAGCAACGTTGTTCAGACTCAGCCTAACAAGTTCTGGGTTTGTTATTAAAAGAAATCTGTATCAGACTCCTCCTAGAGATAATATCAGGTAATTTTCTTTTTCCAAGGAACTCAAGGCTTTTTTCTTAGTGTTCACTTAACTTTCTGGAGAGGTTCAGCCTGACCCATCTAACCTGCTTGCTCAGCTGGCTTCAGGCAGAAGCCTCCTAATCTAGTCCTGGGGAGGGGAACCTTCTGTTCCAGCCCCTTCAGGCAGATGGGGAAAACAAACCACATCCATTGGAACTTCACCATGAAATGTGTAGATACCTAAGTTATAAGCAAGGAAGATCAGTTATCTGTGTCAGTGCGCAGACATGTAGAGAGGAGCTCTTGGGAGAGTGGCCCTGGCTGGCTAACCATGCCTGCAGCACAGCACCCAGGCAGCTTACCATGTCCCAGAACTGGCTGGCTCAGCTCTGCCAGGGGTGTCTCTTCAGGATTCAGCAGTATGTCATAAAAATGCACCAGCAGAAGGCGGCTCTCCAATGATCTACAGCCTCAAGCAACCCAGTGCAGTGCTTAGCGCAGACCCAAGAGATTTCTCTGCTGGTAGTGGGTCTATTTTTATTTATTTCTTTTTGCATATACACATTGTCATCTATAATTAGTGCTTCCATAGCTGGTTTTGCATGTGATTTTTTTTTCCCATTGCATCTCCCTCATCTTAGCATGTGTCAGTTTATTTCTTTTTTCTTCTCTGCACAGTCAACCATCCTCCCTCCCCATCTCTCTCTCCCTTCAGTTTAGACCACTCTTCACAGCTCTCTGCCATACAGGCTATCCTCTCCCATCTCTCTTTCCTCTCCCTCCCTCTCTCCCTCCCTTCTTCCCTCCCTCCTTCCTCAGTTTAGGCCACCCCTCCATTTCCCTCTCCCTCTCCTGTCAGCAAAGCAGTTTATCGGCAGTTGCAGTCTCATCTATCAGTCCAATTCATCTTTCCCTTCAGCCTTTGGGGGAGAGCGAGAGGAAAAACCACAATCTGCCTTCCTAAAGAAACCAGTGGCAGCCACGGGCATTAATATGAGAAACTTGGGAAGGTGTCATTTTTCACTCAAGCTGACATTTAAGCTGTTTCATAAATATAAAATCAAACCAAGGGCCCAGATGGGCCTCCACCCCCTCTGCTTTTGACTAAGAGCGGCTGTGATACTCTCTTCACTAGCTTAAAACGAGGGGATGACAGGAGCAAATCCCTGGGGGATGGAGGATGAAGGAGCAACTGTTCTCAGCAATGGCACTGTGATGTTTACACTAGTTTCAGCAAAGAGCCACCAACCAGTACAGGAGAACCATCAGTCACTACTGGTAGGGTCAGGTTTGCTGAGGTGGGATTTCCCTCTGAGGACACAAGGCAATGGGGTGGATATTTCCCCTGCTATCCCCACAAGGGATGGTGGATCTCTTTTCCATCAACAGCTCTCTTACTGCCATAACTGTTTCACACACATGGAGAGCCTGATTTGAGGAGAAAAGGAGGTATAAATCTCTGTTCCTTGTCCTTCTTAGAAATCTGGACTGCTTACACCACCTCAGTCCCTGTGCAGCCTCTGGTACCATCATGGATATGAAACACCTTCTCACATCCCATCCCAGGGAAACAGCACGGTTTGTAGGAGACTTTACTGGACCATATTTGAGGGCTGCAACCTCACCCTCCAGTCCACTCCCATTAGGAAGCAATACCTTACATAACTGGGATGAGAAAGAGATGTTATGAGTACTTGTTAATGACCAAAGATCTCAGGAGCAAGGGACAGGAGGTAGATCCTGCTGCCTCTTCCTCTTGGTACGGTAAGCAGGGGCTCTGAGTTTGTCTGCAGTGTTGTGCCCACCCTGCTGGCACTGCTTTAGATCACCATTCATCCCCCTGTCCGTACATGCAGGCAAGGGGAGAGGGCCACAGCCCAAGGAGAGGAGACGTGGATACAACACCTTTTTATATGCTGGTGGATATTACTGGCAGCGATGCAGCTCCTTGGGATCTAGGCATTAATTACAACTGTCCTGAAATTGCTCACCAGCCTATATAGGATACCATAGCAGAAAGTGACCTCCTGAGGCACTGAGCTCTGCTTCTTGGCTTCACCACATTATACAGTCTCATCCCTCCACATGGTGTGCTCATAGCACCTTATACTGTTTGCCCCTACAGTAACCCTTGAAAAGACTACTCTCCTTTGATGGACAGAAATCATCTAATTCCCAGTACAAGCTGAGCTCGTGAATTTTGTGAGAACACTGAACTTCAATTAAAGTAGCTCTTCTCCTTCCCTTGTGTTTGACACAATTATGTGTTTACAGAGAATAATTGTATCTCCCCAGTCTCCTTTTGCCTAGACTGAACAGGGCTGGCTCATTTCCTCTGACATGATGGGCTTGACATTCCCTAATCATACACGTTTTCTATATTGGTATTTGCTCTAGGTTTAATACATCTCTCCTGAAAATGATTGACAAGAATGACACCAACTGTTCCAGGTGATGTCTATACCTCCTTTGTACAACCACCATGGTGCTCCCCTGTATATAGAACGCGCTTCTCCCCTGGCACACCCTAAGATCTCATTTACCTCTATCATGGCAGTTTCAAGTTGTGGGCTCATAGCTGTGTTGTGATTGACTGCTACAAGCAACTCTGTCTTCTGTTTTCTTCTTTCAAACTGATACGCTTTCCGTGTGCAGGTGGAACTCTTGCTGACAGGGCCCAAATCTGCAGTCTTCCATTTCGTTCCTCTTCATTCCCTCCCATTCCTGTTGGCTCAATCCCCACAAAGCCTTGTGTGATATTTTGGTGATTGATGAGGCTGCCTGTTAATCCACTGCCAACTTTAGGCCAAAAGTCACCATTGAAAACATGGGTCCCAAGACCAAGGTGTAAGAACTTTCCTAGCAATATCCTTTCAGCATAGCTGCTTCCTTCCCCTCTTTCACCAATTCCTTAGTCACTTCACAGTTCTTGTACTAATACTCATCTTCCCTCATTTAACTAATAATTTCCCAGGTGGCACCACACCAGATTTTAATGAAGTATAGATAGAGAAGATCTACTACTTTTCCCTTGTCTAGAACATCAGTTACCTTATCAAAGACAGATATCGAGTTAGTCTGGCACAATCTCTTTTTGATAATGGCATATTGCACTATATCCCATTTTCTATTCCATGTCTTCAATTATTCTTTCTGACATAATTTGCTCTGAATCCATTTATGCCCTTGAGGAAAAAAATACAAGCCCATAGCTGCCTAGATCGCTCTCCCTCTCTTTCTTAAATATGGGTACTACATTTGCTATTATCCAGGCAGGGGAACCCCCAGTGATTGGACAGGTTTATTCAAAATCCCATCTACTAGACCTGCGATTTCATGGGCCAGTTCTTTTAGCATGCTGGGGAGGGTGTTTTCCTGGCCTTCCTGGTTTGAGCACAGTAAGATCTCTGAATTGCTTCTCTCTTGCATATAATCATTGCCTTTTCAGTACACTTATTCCCATTAGTCCACCCAACTTTGCCCCCACACTTTATATTTCTACTCTTAGAGGCAACATATCTCTCTAGTTTAGAGCTGTGCAAATTTTTCTTAGTACATACAGAGGCTCCACTTCATTTTTATTTTTTCTTTTCATTTATACCATTAAGGATCCTTCTGTTGTTTCATTTCCTTTGCAAGGAACAGCTCAGTTTGACTTCTGGCAATTCTCACTTCATCCCTGCACTTTCTGACCTCCCAAGACATACCTTTCCTTTGTTGCTTAATCCCCTTCCCAAGGCTGCCTTGATGTGCAGGTGGACTAGGCAGTTATCAAGTGCAGCAGACTGCTGGGAGGAGGTGGTAATAAAAGTACCACAGACACAGGGCTTTCATGGCCTACACCACATGCTGCAGAGTTGGCCTTCCTGTGCTTACTAACACAGAGAGGGCCAGGGTGGCTGCTGCTGCTGGAATATGCCTTCTGAACATATTCTGCTGCTCCTACACAGAAGTTACACAGCCCTGATTCTTTGCTTCGCTTCCTGGAGGCACGAGTCCCCCTTCCACATATCCCACCACAAGCAGTAGCCCAAGAGGCACATATGGGTAGCTGTTTTGTGTTCAGAGTAGAAATAGGGAACTTTTGTAGCCCCTTTGGAGCTGGGGGGAAATAGAGGCAGATCTGCATTTTGAGATGACAGTGGTTGCAAGAGTATTGAGTGACAAAGAGAGAGGAAGGCTCCTTCCTCTATCTACAGTTCCCTGAAAACTTACAACTCCTTTGGAGCCTCCCAGCTCATCTTGTCTTCGCTCACCTCACATCTGCTCTGCAGTGCCACCACAAATGACTTCTTTGATGTTAGTATTTAGGGATGGCAGCATTCAGAAATTTGTTAATGCTGTAGACAGTGTGCTGCTTCTGCCCTCCTCTGTTCCTTCCAGGCTCTCTGCTTGTGGTTGAGACATTTTAAAGTTAGGCTTTTTAAAGAAGTTGGTCATTCATATCCTCCAAGTTTGTTCTCTTTTTCTGGGATACAAATTCCAAATCATTTTACACTACCCACTTAAATGTATTCCCCCACTCCTCTTTTAAAGCCTCTGAGTTCCTAAGTCCAGCTGACTTACTGATTTCTTTGCTTGCACAAAGTTTACCCTTTGGAAATAAAAGGAAACTCTCTGTTATGATTCATTTTTATTTCTCCAACTACTCAGTTTGAACTGAGCCATATAGCTGTAGGACTTGAAGGGACCTTGAGAGCTCATGTAGTCCATCTCTGCCCCAAGCGATGATCAGCTGTCCAGACCTCCATCACTCCTGACAGGCATGTGTTTAACCTGCTCTTTTAAACCTCCACTGGCAGATACTCCATAACCTCCCCAAGCAATCTGTTCCTTGTATTACTCTCTCTGCCCTCAAAAAGTGTTCCCCAATGTCTCATCTGAATCTCTTTTCCTGCAATTTAAGACCATTATTGCTTGTCCTCTCTACCACATACGCAAAGAAAAGGTTATTGTCTTCACGGCAGCTTCCTCCTTCCTTATAAACCCTTTCAATCTTCTCTTTCCAGGCTAAGCAGATCATTCAATCTTCCCTCACTGGTTGTGGTTTCTACATCTCTGAGCATTTCTCATTTTGTTTTCCAGACTAAGTCCAGGAAACTTACATCCTTCTTAAAATGAAGCATTCAAAACTTAATGCAGTTGAGGCTAAACCAAAAAACATATTAGTTCACATACCTTACAAATGACACTCCCATCTAGACATCCCAGCATGATGTTTGCTTTCTTTACAAGAGGTGATTTACTGTTATTGACTCACAGGCAGTTTGTGATCCACTCTAACCTTCTGTATCCCTCTCAGCAGAGCTATGCACAGCTGCTCCCATTTTGTGCTGGTAATATCGATTGCTCCTCAGCACCTTGTACTCATCTTCATTGATTTGCATCCCATTTTTTCAGATTATTTCTCCAATCCATGTAGATAATTTTAAACTTCAATGCTGTCCCCTGTACCATATAAGTGCTTTTCAACAGCATTTCTCTCATTTTTTAAGGGCATGACCTAAGTTATCAAGTGACCATGGTGCCCAACTTGATGCATCCTTCTAGTCACCCAGTGAATCTATGATCACTGTTTTACAAGTACAGTTTTCCAAACATTTTTGAATCCATATCATAGTAATTTTATCCAGGCTGCATTGCTCTAGCCTGCTAATGGAAGTCTCACATACGGCAGTGTCAAAACCTAACAAGTTAAGGTGCTTTGTCGTTATCTACAAGGCTTGTTACCTGTCAGAGTAGGAAATCAGGTTGGCTTTATACAATTTGTTCCTGACAAAATCAAATTGCCTGTTATTTACCATGTTGCTATCCAACTCATGATCAATCTATTGTTAGGTCCCACATAAAGCTCTCCTGCAAAATTCTCTCTGCTAACTGAAATCAAGGCTACAATAGCAGCACTTTTGATGAAGCTCAGTGATTATGTGGTGATGAAGTCTTTTAGCTATCACATTCAAGAATAACCAGGACCTACTTTTATTAATAGCACTTATTTTACAATCTACATTTCAGAAAATATAGTCTTCTAAACTGACTCAAGTCCTGGCTATATTTTTGTCTCTCTCTCATACATGCTGAAGAGCTTTATGATCCCATGGGCTAGAACAGACACCCAGGGGTAGTATTTTTCCAGTTTTTCCCCAAAGTGATTTTAGTCCGAGTCAATTCTCCTTTAGCTTTTCTAGTACTTCTTTGCCCATCACACCCTTAATATGCATAATTAGCTAATTTTATCTTTGTTTCTATAATTCCTGAAAACTATATATCTTCCAGTCATGACTGTCACTTTCAACACTTTTCTATAATAACAAGTTATTAACTAATAGATATTTTGTTGGTTTTCACATTCCTTGGACTAATGTTAATGCACCTTGGTTGTTTCCATCTAATATTGACCATTTTTCTAGCTAAACTGTGTATAAGAGTTGCTCAGGTAGTATCACTAATTTCACTACTGCTCCAGTCAACATCTGTACTCTCATTTTCTGTGCATCTTCATTTTATTCCCTGATGTACAGCCATCTATTTCTATATATATATATTTATTTTTTTTTTTATCCAGTGCTGCTCTTTCTGTGTATTAAACAAATTAACATAGGGACAAACACTGTACAAGCCTTTCCCAAATTTCCACTCTGTTTCCTGGACTAAGACCTTATTAATTGTGTTACTTCAATGCCAGAAATCAGTCTCTCAGGAAAATGGGAGTTGTCTCTTCCTGAAGGGTGGCTCCCCTTTTGGGAATGTCTCTCAGTGGTCAGCCTTTCTGAAACTTTCCCAGTAAGATCAGCCTGGTGACTCTCACTGTCTCTGTACAAAACAGATCCCACTGCAGTTCACCTGAGCTTCACTTACTGCTCTGAGCACTTTCCTCTGCATGGCTCAAGTGTTTTTAACCTCTGGTGGGAGTCTGGCAGCAATACTTGTCCCAGCATAAGGTCAACCAGCATTTTTTTTCACAGGATGGTTTTTGGGTTCACAGATCTTCATGGTGGGATTCACCACTGGATTTAACAGGCACTAATATATTTGTTAAGACAAAACAAAGCTGTCACCCCTGGACTGTGTCTGTGGAAGCACATACCACCCTTGGAAAACACAGCAGGCCTTTGGGACTTGAGACAGATTGCTGTCCTCATTTACTGATTTTTGTGCTGCAGGTCTTTATCTCACTTTCCTCTGTGAATGACCCTTCACTTTCATCTGTGTCTCCAACTATGTCCAACCTTTTCCTTTTCTTCAGATTGACTCTCTTGATATTCCATTCTCTGACTCTTTATTCTATTTCCAGTGCAGCAAGCATATTCTCCACTCCACCTGTGCTCCATCAGCCAGTCTCTTCCTCTGCACATATTCTCACCTAGCCTCCACTCAAGGTCATTCCATTCAACTGATATCATGGATCTGAAACTGCCATATAACCACATCTAACCCTTATGAAGCAATCTTCACTGAACAGAAGCAAAGCACAGTGGTTGCAGAGGAACTGGCCTGGAGAAAAGCTTGTGATAATGTGGAGAGCAGTCACCTGAAGAGCTTCTCTAAAAGCCTGGAGATTTAAGACATCGAGAAGATTTAAGAACAATTATAAATATCCTTGAGAGAAAATTAAAGGAGAAATTTTCTGTCAAAATGGTTAGCTTCAGATTATTAGAAGATGCTATTATAAATCAGGGGAAAAATGACACAAAATCTCTTGAATTGTAGCTCAGTAAGGAAACCGGCTTACATTCCTGTAGCACCTGGATCATGATATCCATAA
>VWZY01000518.1:513406-587386 GCA_013399075.1 Chloroceryle aenea
AAAAGACGACGAGAGAGAGTAGGAGAAATAACAGAGGGAGATAGAGCCCCAGAGACGTGCTATTAAAAATTATATTTAGAATCTCTGAGTCTCCAAGGAACAGCAGATGCACAAGTCAATTATACTACCTCAAAGGGAGATTTCCAAATGCCATACCTAGTGGGAAATAACACAGACTTGACTCTCTACATGCTTGCAGCTCCCATGGTCTTTGTCAATTTCACAAGGCAATTGTGAATCTCTATCATTATGAGGTGGCAGCTTTTACATGTAACGTGGGAGTATAACAAACATGAGCTGTGTATTATGTCTAATCCAGAGATTTGATTTAACAGACCTCAATAAAATTTGGAATCTTTTTGCCAAAGGAAGTTCTGCAATTTCAAATGTACCTTTGTTTAAAAAAAAAATTAAAAAAGAGAAAAAGAAAAAGGAAAAGGAAAAGGAGGAAAAAAAGAAAAAAAAAAAGAAAAAGAAAAAGAAAAAGAAAAAGAAAAAGAAAAAGAAAAAGAAAAAGAAAAAGGGAAAAAGAGAAAGAGAAAGAAGGAAAAGGAAAAATCCCATAGAAATCTCGGTGAAAATTTGTTCATTTTAGGTCAATCAGAATGTTTTGTCTGTATCTTAACTTCAATGTTACATTATACTGTAGTTTCAAAGAGAAAATAGGAATCCAAGCAAAAGGTTATAAAATAGCTTAAATGAAACATTTCAACCTCCTGGAAGTGTTGATATGTTTTCTGAGTGAAATTCCATCAACTGGGGCACATTTCTACAGACCCTGAAGCTTTCATAAAATCAGACTTTACAAATGGAAAATAGTTATATTCAAAAATAAAAAAATCAAGTACCTCTCCTATTGAGTTTCTAACCTTCAGCACTGGAGGTACAATCACTGTCACTTGTGTCACTAAACAGCCTTCTAGGTGTGAGCAGCAACAATCTCAGCAGTTCCTCTGGCCAGATACTCCAGAGACTACACTCAAATTCATGTGGTTTCACACCTACAGACCGCTACAGGTCCACATCCTCTCAGTGCAACATCCCTACAAAGCACAGTGTCTTTTGCTAGATTTGAACTTGATATATGAGGTCAAATTTCTGCTGAAAATGTTTGGTTGTTTCTGATTTGTCACAGGGCAACAGAGGATGAAGATTCACTCCACCAAGTTTTGCCATGCTACAGAGCAGAGGAAAATGCACTGGTCACTCAACAGCCTCACGGAGAATCTCTTCCTCTGAGGAAAAGAAAAGCTTTCAAAAGGAGGGAGATGACACCACCAGCCACTCTCTTCTCTCAGCCTCCAGCACATGAATGGATCATGCGTGATTCCTCTCTTTGGCTTTAACAGTTAATCACCACTATATGTCTGATGTTACTTTTCCCTTGTATTTTTGAAATTGCTCTTCTTTTTTTTTTGTGTTGTGCAGTTACTCTTGCCTACATTTCTGGAGAGTGATAAATACATTAACAAATTCAACTCTCTTCCTATCAAACCTGGAAATCAGGAAATCTGCGAATTCAGAAGATCAAACTCTACAAATCCTAGCTGATGGGATGCAGCAGTTATATTGGATAGTTATCATCTAGGTGTAACATTTCTGGTGTTGATGCATCAGATCTATCCTTCCTGCTCAACAGATCATGTACAACAGAGGATAAGGTCTTGAGAGATATAATCCACTGCCCACTTTTGTCATGGAGACCTTCCTTGCTTCATTAAGTGTCAATGAAGTGACACCTCTTATCTTCAGAGAGAAGTATTTCACTTCAGATCAAGCAGTGGTCTGGTATCAGTGAAGAGTGAGTAGGATATAAAATGAGTCACTATCTAATAGCTAATGAGTGGACCATCAGAGAAATGACTACAGGTTGCACTTTGCTGACCATTTTGGACTAAGTGAAGGATTAATTACAGTATGGACACTGGGATTTGCCCAAGTAAATACAGGGACATGGGCTGTAGAAATTTACATCTGCAGAAGCTGTTCTAAGCTTCCCCTGTAAGTCAGTAAAGCTCTAATCAATATAACTAATGCTGTTTAGGGTGCAGTTCATCGCATCCTAAAATAAACACCTATGTTTTATCTGCTGAAGCACTCTCCTCAGTATCCATTAGCAATAATGGCATAGAGACGTCTAGCAGGGGTGTATCTAGGACATAGACACCTGCGCTGTAGATATCCATGGCTAAGCGAGACAAGTCCTCCCCTGCCTTCCTTTCTGAGCTATAAATGGGGCCCTGGTAGGCCAGTGGGGAATAGGTTTGCATTATCTGTGAACAATTTGTTAGGGACTTTGCTTCGATATCCTCTTGTAGCTAATGGTCTGTTCCATTAATTCTTAAGGTTAAGGTGACCTTGTAAAGCTAAGGAAGTGCACTTCTCAAATAGCACACAGCAAATATATGTATGCACACATTTAGATATTCGTGAAAGAAATTAACCCCACCTCTCTAACTCATTTCCCACTTCCCTTTCTGTGGCAAGATAATCCACTTAAATAGAGTTCCCAACCTTTTTACAGGCATAAAACAACATGAAAAAGATGAAAAAACCCAATTGGTTGGTTCCTTTCCTGTTCATGGAATGAAAAAAATAATTATTTCCTTATTAAAACAAAAATTAAATATTTTCTAAGCTTTCATCCTTTTATACCTTCATTATACCACCTCTTAAAATAAAATAAAAAAAAAAAACCATGAAACTTAATAAAAATAAACCAAAATGGGTGCAAACAGAATAATTGGCAAGGCGTGAAAATACTGCTTGTATCCTGGAGACAGACTGCGTTGTCGGTCATTTCTTAATTTTCACTCTATTAAGGTAATTTCCTGTGACTGTGGCTTTTTTTCCGGCAGCCATTCTCACACACTGTCATTCCTGCCTTCTTCGCCTGCTGAATGCAGAGGTGTGGGTTTGCGTGGTTTTCTCCTGCTCAGGAAAGATAAACCCATGTGTCAGGTCCATTTCCCAGAAGTCCAGAGGCAGACATGCTGGTCTTTGAGTCCAAGTGCATGGAAGGGAGCAGTGAAAGTAAATTTCCAAAGGTAACTTCCACATCACTGTAATACCTACTCAACAGCACCTTCACTGGACGTGTCCTACAAGAAGTCAAGGTTTATGGCACCACTGTGCACTGCGCTGTTCTACCCAGAAAAATATCTGCATCACCACTGCACCCTAACGTGGACCCAGATCTGATTCTAAACTTACAGCAGACTCATAGCAATTTATAACCAGGCTAAATCTGGAAGCACATGAGCTTCTGTGGCCTCTCTGACAGCCACATGGTGGTTTTCTTCATTGCTTAGTTTCTTCCCTTTCTGGTGATGCTTCTCCTGTGCTCCTCCTTATGAGGAGGAGATGTTGGTGCAATCCATCAAGACTATTGGATGCACCTGCTGTAAGATGTGAGCACCCTGAGGAAGTTTATAACTAAATCCAGATTTTGCAGAGAGCAGTCCCAGCTTGAAATGAACAGCATGTCTTCAAATATGTCAGGAGTGACATAAGGCCAAATTAAACTGATTTTAGAACCACAATGAATTTCTCATATTAAATAAGAATAAAATCTTTGTCTAAAATACTGATCACTCCACCCCAAATAATTTTAGAAAGGTTTAGCAATTCGGGAGTGGAAAATATCTTTGACCTCTTCACTTTTTACATTTTTCTCCTTGCTTCCAGACAGAACCACAATATGACAGTGTGGAAAAAATTTAATGGAAACCAAGAATGATCAGATGTTTGCAAACTAAAATTTGCTGCCTGTGATCAGAACCTGGTATAACAGAGCAGGCAAAGTGCTCTGCCATTACTGTTTATCCCTCCACCTCTGACACTTAATGTTTCTCTGTGTGCATGTGTTTGTTTCTGTGCACAACTTTACAGTGATGTTGAAAATCCAAATTATTTTTTAATTATTATTATTAATATGTAGACATCTTGTATTTCCCACAGGTATGTTGGAGGTTGTACACAAACTTCCCTGGAAATGAGATATTTTTAGAATACTTGTGTTCATCTTCACCGGTGTACACGAAGAACTGATACAGAGCCTGTTATTTGTGGCATAAACCTTTGGTGATCAGGTAAAAGGTGCTCTCTTTCTTTACTAGCTTTGTTCATTAGGAATCTCCCAGCCTTTGAGCCTTGTATCAGTGATATCAACAGCTCACTTTCTCTTTTGAACCTTTGGAAGGCATAAAATAGCCAGGCTAATATTACTGAATCTGATTTCTGTTTCAGATGCATTTGATGATAAGAAACAGATGTCTTACTTGCTGCATGTAATTAAGAGCAGGCGTGATCAAGATCATGGCCCAAAATGAGAGAAGCTGCACAGCAGTCCTAAGTGAAAGCTCACTGGCTTTCCATGGCATTTTTAGTTTTGTAGGTCAAAAATACTAAATAAAGAGCATGCTTCTGCTTACAGTATTACTTATTTCTCTCTGTTCTTGATTTTCTGAGGAGCCAAATCACTCAAGATTATATCCAAATGAGAGATTTATACCAGAAATATGTCTGCAACATGCAGAAATGCAGACCTACAAAGAGCAGAAAGGAGTTGCTTTAAGTTAGAGAGAGAAGCAAATCTATCCATGATGGTGAGTGGAATAAATGAGCCAGTGAGGAGGCAGCTTCTTTCCATTGCCCAAGGTTTTTGAGGTAGCACAGTGGTCTTTTACTGTACCACATTATGTTATATCACTTGCCTGTAGCCATTCACCCAGCTCCCTACCATTCTCTGGAAAGTTCCATCTCTTTACATGTTTTTGTCAGTAAGGATAAAAGCCACCGGGAGGAACTAGTAAGGCTTTAGTAGGAGGAACTATGTTAGTATCTTAGTGAAACTGCCTGTGGCCTGTGATCTTGGGACACAGGGCACACAGTCTTTCATTTCCACTGTGCACTGGGAGAGAAGGTCCAATCTACTTGTGCACTTTTTAGGAAGGAGTTGATGATTGTTAGAAGATGGATGATTTCAGAAACAGAGAAAGCGATTTGTGCATTTATCAGCTGGCAAGATCCCATTTCCTACTACTCCCTGTATCAGCAGTCATGTGAATTTACCACAACTCCTGGGATCCTAGGTCCAAAACTTCCTAAATGATCCTTCAGCCAGTGAATAATGTAGCTCCTTGCCTACCACTACCTCTTGCCTGCACCTGCCGTGTACTGTTGATAAATGCCAAAACTGAGTATTTTGGGACTCAGTTTACTACGAATAACACTTGAGAATTATTGTTATGGGGCTAATACCCCCTACACTTCCAAAGTTGCATCTCTGAACCTTTAGCAGCACTTCAATATTTCTGATGGATTCTCTGAGCCACAACCTGGTAACTTGTTTGCAGCAGAAGCAAGATAGGTATGAGTCATCACTGCTCAGTGCAGATCCAGGGCTTGAAACCATCTGGCTATTTAGTGCAAACATACTAACTCAGAAGCCACAGCTATTACCAGCTCCCTCTGTAGTATGCTGGCCTGCTAGAAAATGAGCATCAGCATCTTCTGGAAAGCACATTCACCTTAATGCATCTGCACCAAGAGGTCCAGGGCCAAAGCCAACCAGACACTCAGGAGCCTGGGAGGGAAAAAGAGATCTCTGAGATATCTGATGAACACAGCAAGCAAGACCTAAACCAAACCAGCTCCCTGAATGCAATTATGAATCTCCAGTTTTTGCACTGACCTTGTTCATGGCTACTGTCATTTGGAAATGCAGCAGGTAGAGTTAAGGCAGAAAGAGGAACTGAAAGAGGAGATGAGGTAGAAAGGCAGAAAGCTGGCAAGAAAAGCAAAGGGTAGAAAAATAAACCAAGTGGGCTGGGACAAGCTTTTTTGCATCACCATATTTTGCAAATTTTCTAGAGCATGAAGAAGCAGATAGGCACAGAAGAATGAAAGGGGGGACCCAAACCACTGTCCAAACTCCTGCACTCACTGCAAAGCATGTGACAAGCAGGAAATATGGGTGGCTCCAGAGAACATACTCCTGCCTCCCATCCTCCTACTGCATTTCCACTCCTTCAACACCAACAGGCTCCAAGCTCTCCAGATGACTATACCAAACAGGAGATCAGCCAGACCAAAGACCACACCACACCAACAACCACACAGCCACAGGAAATGAGATTAAAAGACTGAGAGCATTGCTTAAGTGGTAAGTCCCAAATGAAGCTTAGCAGAAAAATTCAGGAGATATTCAGATGGTTCTCAGACAAGTGATCCTGCCTCATGCTATAGGAGAACAAAAACAACATATCCATGGACAAAGAGTAAAACCTATTTACTAATGTTTGTGTCATATGTCCCTAACTTTCTGCAGATGTATTGCCCACAGTCTGCAGATGCATTGTCTATTTTTCCTTTTTTATTTTCCCTCTCTCCATTTATGTCCTGTATTTCACATTCACTCTGTTCTTCACTCTTATTCCCAACTGCCTTTTCAACTAATTTTTCTTTTTTTCAATAGCTGGGTTGTGGTTTTTTTTCTCACAGTCACTCCGCTTTTCTCTTTCCTAAGTGGGGCATGAACTAGGAAATATCTGAATTAAAATGTGTGCACATCTGATGCATTCAAGAGCTTGATGTGATGCATGAAAAGTTTGCCATATCCCTACCTATTAGCTCTTTGACTGCCATCTTTCTAGCAGCAGGATTTTCTCCAAGAGAGAAGTACGTGGTACGATCAGCTCAGTTAAGGGAAACAGAATGAATTTGGAATTGATAAAAACCCCACACAATCAAGTTCTGAAAGAATGAAGGGAGATCTGGTTTTGGTATCCATTCTGACTCAAATTGCTTTTCATCACTGCAAGTAAAAAGTATCACATTTACAAAACACAGGAAAACAAACAAACCAAACCAAACAAAAAAACGCACAACCTACAAAACCCAAAAGGCAACAACAACAAAAACAACCTAAACACACACAAAAAACCCCAAACCAAATCAACCAACCAAACAAAAAAAAAGAGCATGATGTATCCTGGACAGCTAGCATTTAAAAACATGAATATGGAGCTAGTGCAAATTCAAGAGAGTTCTCTTATTTCATACAAACAGTTAATTGCTGCTGTCAGGGAGTAGACCAAACAGCACAGAAACTGTCTACTTATTGAAATTTACTGAAGTAGAACTAAAACAAAGAGAGCAAAAGAGATAACAGATATGTGTATATATTTTAACACTGGATAATGAATGGAATGCTCTAAGTTAGAGATAAAGAGCCCTATTCTGCCAAGAGTTACACCAATGTGTAGCAGGGGACATAGCTGGGCCCAATTGATGCCGCAGGGATTTTTGCTGATCCTTGTAAAGTGGAGTTGCTGCTGTCACCTTGTATTCATTTTGTTTTCCCCTCCCCTGCCCTCCCTCAAGGCAAAATTCCTGAATCAGCCGTATGCAGTCAAGGTATTTTGCCACTGTACAAACAAAATGGGGAGCTGTTGAACACTCTCATGGCAGCCGTCCCACATCTTGCTAGTATATTTCAGCTGTCAGGTGGATTAAATTTCGCCCTTTAAGCAAACTCATGAAAATGCAAGAGCCTTGCCATTTTGTCTTTTTTAAGATGAGTTCACTGTCTCAGGCTAAAAGTGAGCAAGAGAGGACTTTACATCATTTGGAATTGTTAAACACCCAGTGGCCTAAAGGGCAGGTGTCAGGAGTCCCGTATCCAGTGAGTGACCCAGTAAGGGCTTTTCCAGAAGACTCAGCCTTAGTAAGCCCTGGAATGAGGCAGACAGATTTTTGGATGCTCCCAAACCTCGACGTATGAACAAAAACTGCAAGTGCTGAGTTCTTCTGAGGACCTTGCATGGCTGAACTACTTGGATAAGCAGGGGTGCCAGAAAGCTCATGCTGACCAGCAATCATGTGTCTTTCTTTAGCCAAAAATACCATAAACCTAGATTGTTTAGTGTTGCTCTGCAGATTCCACACTCAAACGCTGACAGCTCAGTGATGCAGCTGCCACTGAATTTGGGCTCAATTTAAGTAATTTAGATGTGTAAGTCTTTGATTGTGCCTGAAAATCAAATATTTAGATCTTCCAAAAGGTCTGACTTTGCATGACAGAGAAAGCTGCCAGTATGAAAGCAGACACTCCAGATGAAAATGTGGTCCTTTGTTTCAAAACTTTTTCAGAAAGTCCGATAATGATGGGAAGGTTAAACACCTGCACCACATGAGAATGTTCTGTTTCAATCTGATCACTTGGGGATTAATCATCTGCACAGTTTCTAAATGCTGCTCAGACAAGTTGCTCCATGCCTGCAGGAGCTGGGGGTGACTATAAAATTTGCTGCAGTATTGTCTCCAACTCAGGATCCAGCCACAAGCCTGACATTCTCCTCTGAGCCATCCTCAAGGATGTCACTTTCAACACTACTGAAGAGAGAATCCATGAATGTGACAGCATCCTGCCACCTGCCATGGGCCTGCCTGGCCAAATCAGACTTTGATGTTAGTCTGTGGTGTGATGGGGTTTTCTATGTCCCGAAGGAAAGTGAACCTCACTTAGAGCTACAGGCTTACAGTCTCAGAATCTTTCTGCTTCAGCTGATACATTGTCTAAATCTAAAACTTATTTAAAAACCTGTCTGGATGCGACGGCTTTTAATTAATCTTCTCTTAGTTTTTATACTATATGGTACCTTGAAGATGCAAGATCAATCACTGCTGTATTGTAATGTAGAGTTGGGAGACAGAAAGATAAATGAGCTATCAAGTTTAGCATTTTGATAGCTAAGTTTAATTTTAACTAGCTCAGGAACATATTGTAGATAGGTGGATAAAGTCATGAAATGAAGCATTCGTCTTTAGTACCCAAGCTAGAGTCCATCAGAACAGAAAGAGTTCCTCATCTGGTCAGGCTCACATGGGCTTTTCAAAAGAATAAACAATTGCTGAAAATGAGAAACATCATCAAATAGCAAAAATTAAAATTGCATGAGTCTGATGGGATGTGACTATATTTGGCACCTTTCATCTGCATATTCTATGGCTTCCACCCTCCAAAGACTCATTCATAAAGGCACTGGGACTATTTCCAATGCATAATATTAAGCATACAAGAGAGTTATGTCAGAAACAGGTCTCAGTACTTTATGAGGAAGAATAAATACAGTGTTATGTGCATGATGGGGAACAGACAGGAAAGTTTATCGCTCAAGGGTACAAAATGAGTCAGCAGCAGAGCTGGCAGAAGAAACAGGGAATCCTGACTCATCATTTACTCCATCCGTGAGGCTATCCACAGTGCTGCAAGTAAGTGATATAACAGACAGCCAAGTCATTCATCCTTTTCAAAGTGCCTATGCAAGGATGATTTACGTTCAGGTCCTTGTACCTTTCAGGACTCATAGTGACTCAAATTCCAATGTGTTTCACAGCGTCCATCACAGAAAATTTAATTCCTGTGGTTTTTTGCTTGGTTCATTGTAATGATTTTGATTCTAATGCATTCCACGCATCCATCACAGTGAGGACTTCTAACACGCTCCACCCAGTCCTACTGCAATGACTGATGCTAATGTACTGCGTGAGTCTGTGAGGAATTTCCATCATGCATCATTTTAAGATCACATTGTATTCAACGGGACATTCAAATTAAGGCAGTTCTTGTACATGCGGTTGCTCTGAATCTTAACTCTGGCCTTTTTCCATTAGACCAGTAAAAAGGTTGAGCAAAGGAGCTAAATAAAAAAGGAGCATCTCCAAGGAATTTATAAAATACTCATTGCCCAAGTTTTCCACATGCTGGGTGAAAGTGTCTTTGTACCAGAGGTTTATTCTGATCCACTGGGGTGGCAGTTACTAAAATGCACAAACCCCAGAACAAATGTTGAAATCATTGTTTCTTGTTCCATCAGGTCAAGTATAACTGTTGGATTTGGGGCTTTGATTGTCGGGGGAACTGCATATGTATACATGCTTTCTCACATAGTAAAGAAAGTGGATGCAAGGTATGACTGATATATCTCACCCAAATAGCTCAGTGTTCAGTTACTCCTCTGGTATAATACTGAGGGTCTGAGTACAGTTAATAATACATAGCATCCATTATTTTACCACTGAGTCAAAAATGCTGTGGCTACATGACACAAAGAACCCACCCAGTATTTATCTATTCAGCTGGTTGAAAATTTGTCCAGAACATTTTGATGATTTAACTTCGCTCTGAGGGACTGTATATGGTATCAGATATCATCTGTCCTCCACTATGTGGCATTAAGCCAGCATAAAAAAACCTTAAAAGCTACCTTAGACTCTGTAGCTTCTACTCTTGGTAATTCAACAGACAGCTACTTTCTTTCCCACATCCGATCCAGACCAAAAATGTAACAGGAGTTAATGCAGCAGTGCACATGATCTCAGATCTGAGAGATGTTGTTTTCTTCCCAGCTCACTCCATCTGCTTGTCAGTGCAAGATTATGTGCTGTTTGTGTTGGTACAGGGATATTCCATGTGTGATGTGGCTTTGGTACTGCAGACATCCTGGGAGGACATGTCCCAAAAGAGGGTTTGTGTTACGAAAGGCTGGCTCTCATTACTAGGGCCAAATGTATAGCAAAGACATGTAGGTCAACCATTTGTAATAACTTAGAAACAGCAAACGACTCTGGCCATTTTTATGCTCTGTTTATACTTGCTTCAGAAAGCCCTCACACGTGCAAAGTCCCATTGGAACAAGAGTTCACAGAGAGTAAATCTCAGGTCTGTAGCTTAGAACCACTTAATCACACAACAGACTTCATTTCTGGCAGAAGTAATTAACAAAGGTTCAGCTATCTAATCAAGGAACAAAGGCACGGCTCTGTCACCTCATTGACCAATCATGCCACCTGAATATCGAATCATGAATATTGACTACTCACAGCAAAGAGTTTGCAGGTAGCTCCCAGACAAAAATAAGCATAAACTGAGGCTGTAGGTCACTCAATGCAAACCCACAGCATAAACCAACTCCTGAGCACAGACAACTGTCGAACATGGGTGGGGGGAAGCAAAACAAAGCAGCAGCTGAATTTGACAACCACTGCAGATTCTGCTTGGCCGAGTGTAAAACAGAGCAAGAAACAGGGAGTGGGAAGGAGGGTGGGAAAAGACAATGCTCCCTGCACTGTCCTCCTGATAAACACTGTCCAGAGGAAATTTCAGAAGTGTGGGAGCACTCACATTTGCACAAGGCACGTTGAACAGTGCTGAACATTTTTCTAAAAGCCTGTCTTGCAGGACTCCACCCCATGTACCAGTCCTTCTAGACAGAGCATTCCTCATTCACTTCCCTTTTCCATATGCTTGTTTTGACCAGTGCCAAGCAAGGGCACTCCGCCAAAGCTAATTTTTTCTGCCCTGATTGGGAGCTCGCTCCTTTGAAGTATGTTCAGGCTCCCTTCTTTATACTGAGATGAACTCCATTCTTCTGCAATATGAGAAAGGTAAGGGATGGGACAGGGAGGTGGCTGGGGCTCAGTACCAGATTATTGTGGTAATTACGGGGACAGAAATGTGAGCAGCCTGACACAATATGAAATTTCTCATTCAGAACATAGTGTCACACCACACTCCTGCATTTGCAGTGTAATGAATAATAGCCCTGTCATCCAGACACCTTTCTTATGGAAGAGCCATCAAAACTGGAACCAAACTGAAGAGCTCAGGCTCATTCCAACTTATCATGTAAGCCTGACCCCCAGACAAGCACTATCTTCAGAAAACATCCTAGGAAAATAGCCCCAGCCCTGTTCATGGACTTTAAAACCAAAACCATATCTAAGACACCCTTGATGAAGCTGGAGTCGAAGACTGCAATAGTTCATTCAATTCAAAGGGATGTCATTTAAGCAACATCTTCCAATATCTTCCACCACAGTGATGCCAACAAAAAACTGTGGTGTGAAAGAAGGCAAATAGAGTGTAAAGGATGACATGTCAAAGATGTAGCAAGGGAGCTGAAAACAGGTACCAGTAGGGGGACTATTGGTTCTCCTTGGGGCCCAAGGTGTGGGACAGCTCTTTCAACACCAATGCTTTGTCAGCTAGGTCTCCACTGGAGCAGTTTGGTACCAGCCTGCTGCAGCTGGGATGGCAGTAGAGCGTGGTTTCTGACCATGCTGGTCTCTCATATTCACATCACGACTCTGTCAGCCCCTGGGTTACCCACGTATCAGAGTACCCAGAGAGTAAAGGAGAAGCTGTGTCTTGTCAGCTGCTTGCTTCATGCCAGGATAGGGCAGTTCAGAAGCACAGCTGGACACAGTAAGGGAGAGAGAGAGCTTAAAAAAACACTTTTCAATTACATAGCAACCTTCATAGCCAATCAAACCCATTGTCCAGCTCTTGCAACACCTTGTCTCGGGCAGTGGCTAGCATCAAGAATAGATGTAAAACACTTAAAATGGGAACTAACTAACTAATATATCCATTGGGAAAGTTTCTTTATAACCCCAGGCAGTTAGCAGTTGGATTTATGCCCTGAATCTCAAGGGCTAATATTTCTTATAAATTTTTTATTTTCTCTAATGTAACTGAATGTTCTCACTATCCACAGTAATATATTTTTTTTGGTATTTTTTCAATTATTTTTTATTTATTTAATAAACCTGTGAGCTCAGTGGATAACTCCCTGCAGCAGGGAGTTCCACGGTTTAACAGGGTATCATAAAAAATGTTATTCTCCACACTTCAGATCTCTGTTGCCTTTTAATTTAAAAGGATACCCTTTTGTCCAACCTTTAAAAATATTTTTATTTATATACTTCTAACATACCCCTTCTTATTCATCTCTTCTCTGAACAAGATCTTTCTTCAACTTTTTCAGTCTCTCCTTATCTGAAAATCCTTCCAAGCCTCCAAACCATTTTCACCGCCTATCTCTAAGTCCCGCTATATTTCTTTTTTTAAGTAAAGCTGATGAGAAATTAGCTAAGTATGAAAGGTGAAGGTTTATCAGTAACTCTATGATGGTATTACATCTTTAATGTTAATTTCTGTCCTACGCTGTAGATATTTTTTGCTGTGCATCTAGTTATGCTAAGTTCAAGGAAAGATGGAGGGGTCTAACTTCTCTGAATAAGCATCTTTGTGCAACAGCTATCTCCTGCTGTTCCTCATGCCTGCGAACACAGCTCTCATCTTCTGTCTTAGTGCGCATTATCAGGCTGTTTCTTGTCGGGGATTGTCATTAGAATGACGACCTGCTAGGGTTATATAGCTGCCCAACTCCTATCAAAAGAGAATTTGAAACATTTTTCTGTTATTTTTAAATACAGCCTTGTACCGCCTCGTTTAACTTTAATGTTCTGTTTGAATGCATTTCTCTGTAGTCATCTAAGGGAATGCTCTACAAGGAAAAAACACTGAAAAAACTTGCTTGCTTTTTTTTTTTTTTATCTGTTACATTCTGCTCTGAAGTGATGTTCAGAGAGGGATTGCGTGGGTGACAGGAGTAGTGCAAAGCACTGTGGTGGAAAGAGTCAAATCCTGCTCTGCTCTCCCTTCTGCTCCCTCATGTGATCTTGTCACTAGCAAGGGCTATGGGTAGGCAATCACAAGTGGTCAATTTTTTGATGCTTAACTAAGTTACTCTTCATCAACTGAACCATAGAAGCAAAGATGTCCACATTTCATGTCCATAGAGACAGCAAAATAAAATCTCTTCACTTAAACTACCTTCTAGGAGCACACCATAGGGCGATTAAAGCTGGCCAGCTGTCACTTCAGCCAGCTATGAAATCACATCCATTCTTTCAAGGTTTCCACACCTTGAATCCTTAAATCACGAGAGAGTGGGGAGAAAGCAGCAGGAAAACTGTAAGGTACATGTATAGAAAGATCTGTCACAGCACTACAGCCACATGGCTATGGGTATATTGCATGCCTGACAATACAAAGCAGCAGCAGCAGCTATGGCACCACACACAAAAGTGGCATCTCTGGTCCCAGATACCCCTTCTCTTCTTCACTCAGTAAAACTCATCTGAGGTCACTAGAAGGATGAGCCCAGCCACATGAGACAAAAAAGAGAAGGTGTAGTGGGGGGAGGTCTTGGAGACAAGGCAATACTCCTGACACAGCCAGGGGAAGGATGGCAGTAAGCCTATGTGCTAGGATAGACTGGCACCACATCATCCACCTCTGCCCTCCTCTGTTTGGTGGGTGCAAGCTGAAGCAGGCAAGCTGAAGCAGACAATGTTCTTGAGAGAGGCAAGTCCCACAAAGTCCAGGAAAACACAAAGGCAAAGTAAACAGTGTGACAAAGGTCAGTAAGGTGAAGCAACAGCTCCAGGAACAGCCCATTTTGGCTATACTTGAAGCCAACGCTGAGCTGTCTTGACACAAGTGCTGTTTGGTGTGAAAGAGAAATATGGAATTAACAAACACTGATAATAGGAAAAAAAAAAAAGAACCTTCTTATTGCTCCACATTACTGTATTATTTTCAGAGCTGTTTTTTGCAGGTTTGGAAATAAACTCAGAGATGTTTTGCAAACCCTTCATATTCAATGCAAACATCTTATTTTATTATCTGCCTTTTTACTGCTGGTTTTCTTTCTTCCTCCTCCTCCTTTTATTTTTTTAATCCATTCAACCATTTATTGGATCTTCTATTCTCCAGTGTGCATTTCTTCTTTGCTACACTATCTCCTGCTTTTTACAGATAAACACCTCACACCTGGGAGACAGGCTCCTCTAATTAGTATTAAAACCTGAAGTTTTTTTCCACCCCTCTTTGAAGCTTTCTAGGATGTCTTTTCATGAATAATAATGGCCTCAATTCAACATAATGCAACACTAAATCAAAAGGTGCTGTAGCAATCACTTCCCAAGAAGACTCATTGGCCCTTCCTTTTCCTCTATACAGGTGATGATGAGGCACTAAAATATCCAGCTTGGCAGAGGTGCTCAGAAGTTGATGTTTCTACTTGTGGCAGTCAATTGCCCTCACCATGCTCTGTGCAGAAGGCTCATTGTCATTTGTCACCTCTCCAGCTCCCCATTGCCATTCTCCATCATGACAGGGGTTCTGGCTGCCTGATCTTCTGTCAAACAAATCCCTTCGAACAGCAGTTACCTCTCATCCAGCCAGCCCATCTGCACAGCAAGGGACATCCACAAATCTATTCATTCTTCCCTGTGGTCTTGTGGTCTAAGTCCCAGACTGCTGTGCAGCTGCCTGCCAAAGACACCAAGGTTGGGACATTATGGATGCCCACACTACAGACCATTTCCAGTGCAGTGTTTCTTCAGAAATTCACAGCATCTGCTATCTTCCCATGGAGTATTTAGTTTTTAATGGATGGAATAATCAGTGTTCTCCAACAAGTGTCTGTTTCCTGGCAGTTTTCCTAAACACTTCTATTCAGAAACTAGCTAGGGTCACAGCCTCTGCTCCCTGAAGCCAGTCAGGTAGTACCACAGCCTTCATAAATGGTGCTGCCATCAACAGACAATCGCTGTAGCCAAGACTAAATAATGTCTGTTACAACATGGGTCATCTAGTCCTACAGTCATTAGGATTATTCTTCTTGATATTAATATTTTAATAGTGAATTCCTTTGCTCTGTGTGTGCACATGCAAATGCACAGAGGAATGTTTTCAGGCACATGCTAATGACAGTGTAACTTGAATGCTGTTGAAGGAACATCTGTAACTTGTCACCCTTGCAACAGGGACCAGTCCTACTACCTTTGGTCTTGTGGGAATTTCAAAAGAGCCTGAAAAGCTTAGGAGCTTCAGCACTCCTTTTTCTGTGAATTTTCATTACAATTGTTTGATTTCTGCTCAGCTGCTTTCAAAAACTCCACTCGGTGAGTAGCACGTTACTCTGCTCTACATAGCAGTACTAAATTCTGTGGGGCAAGCTGCAAAGCATTACTAAGAATGACAAGAGTTAACAAATAAATATATTTTAGAATAAAATGGCTGCTTGAAGAAAGCATTCCAATGTCAGTCCCAAGCAGGGCAGAAGTACTGACTGGTTTTGTCTCCACAAGTTTTGAAGGCTCTCTTAGTTTGCTACTTGGAGTGATCCCAACTAGCCACATCATGGTCATGCCATAAAGGACTCAAGGGAAAAAAATACCTTCCCAATGTCAGATCCCAGCTCCTCTTGCAAGTCAGGTAAAACCTCTGAACAGGAGGATCTGTCCTTCCTTTTTTAATTAGTCCTTAAGCATACTCCTACTCATTGCAACAGATTTTGTGTAAGAGGTGAAGAAATCACTTGAGACCTTGGAGTTCTCCATGGACAGGTCCTTCAGGACTACACAGCCAGGTGGAGATGAATGCCAGAGTTGTGCCACCCTTGCAGGTGCACTGTGACAATGAATCACAGTTCACAAGGGGACACTGTGCTGAAGGAAAACCATCAGCCTGGGGGAAGGTTTGGAAAGACATGCCACTCAGCACATTTGTTCCGTATCACTCCAACCCCAGAAAGCCTTGAGGACCTTAAGTGGTCCAAGGAACAGAAACAGAGGAGTACAAGGACTAACTAGGTATTTTTCTGGACTTGGAAGAACAGGAACAAATCCTGCAGACATCTGGGGAGTGATTCAAGTGTATAAACATCAAACTGTAGTACTATCTGTAATGCTACAGGACTGTTGAGATGTCTGTACAGGCTGAGTGGATGTGGCAAAACCAAAAAACATGGGAGAGCCCTTCCAGAGAGGCAGCTGGAGTGGATAGAGAACTTCCCATCTGTCTGTGGGTGTCTTTAGGCAATCAGTGGAGAAAGGTAATCTGGATTTAGGCAGATGAATCTGTGCCCTCTGGGATTTCTTGTACCTCCTCAGGCATCTGATACTGGACCCTGTCACAAGGCAAGACATCAAGCTAGACACAGTGCTGGTATGATGCACAAAGACAGTGTTGGATGGCTATGATCCTGACCCCTGATTTAAAACGTATGGGGGAAAAAGAGAATGCAGCATGTAATTACTACATTTGCTTTTCATTAAATATTTCTTGCCAGTCTCCCCTTCCTCCATCCTATCCCTCACTTCCCACCCCAAATAAAGAACTAGCTAGAGTCAGTGCTTTTTTAAACATGATCTAAATGCCCACTGGGCTGAAGGGTCAGCTAGTTCACCAACCATATCAATTAAATACCTGTTATTAACCTTTCATTGTTATACAAACTAATCCCTTACATCTAGTGAGATGGTGTTGATGTGACTTCACACTCCTTAATACTTGCATCATTAATTAGAATGCAGTCAGCTCTCCTCTGATTTGTAGCCCCCCCCNTGGGACCCCTCACTGCTGCCTTGCAGGTCCCCCTCTACCCCAGAGCTGGTGCCTCCATTAACAGCAGTGCCTGTTTTCCTTTCTTTCCCCCTGTTATTCCAGCCCTGAGCTCCCCTCACACACTTCTGCCTCTTATCCTGAATTTGAAGCCTCTCTCTCCACTTTTCTGTGACCCTGTTAAACCAGCTTTTGCTTGAACAGAACCAGCTAATCATATTGAATTATGCCAGATTTTAATGTGGCTTCCTAACGTAGACACATGCCCATAGGGATCCAGGCTGAGAACACCAAGCTCACATCATCTTTGATCTAAGACGCTAGAAGATATAAACCCTTGATCATACTCCTAATGCTAATTAGTCATCACCTTCCCCTTCCTAAGATATATGTGTCTAAGAACATTGTTGCTGATTTGGTCACGGACAAATTAATTGTTGCATGTGCAGTATGTAGTGGCATTTCTATAAGAATGTTTAATACCAGAGAAGTGGTTGCATTGAATCAAAAATTATAAACTTTCGTAGCTCTTCTGTAATTGCTATTCAGGGAGTCATTCTAATAGCAAACCTCCAAAAGGAAATGAGCAGCAACACTTCTGTAATGAAAGCAAAATGTCTTCCATGAAAACCATAGTCCCCCTGTTCTTGAAAGAATTCTGCATTATATCCTGAGAGGTACACACTCCAGTACAAAATTCAAACCCTAGCCCTAAAATACCTTGTTACTTCTTGTAATTTCTACACTGGAACTACTATCATGTAAACTAACAGTTACAAAAACAATGATGGTGCAGGTTTCCCCACTCCCATTATTTTCTCTGAATAGCAACAGCAACATATCCCCCAGCCACTATTAGGAATCACACTACAGTTCATGGTCTTATGCTACTGCAAAATGATCTCACATAATGAACCACGTACGGTGTAATTGATGGAAGGCATATAACTCGTGCAAACAAATGGATGCCTAACAAATAAACATATCCAAAATGAACTTGCACTGTTTGTGTGTTCAGCTGAGATACGAACTTCATCTGCTGCAGGTGACAGACAGAAAGTGCCAGAGACTGACAAAAGAAAATAAAACCTTAAATATTTACTAATTTAATCAGTTCTTTCCTTGTTCTTTACATCTGTTGGAATGTACTGTCTAGCAGTCTTAATTTTAGTCATGTCTTAATTCCAGTCCTAAGGTTTTGTAAGTATACAGGCATCAGAACTGCTCCATAGCTAGGGTTATGTATGGAGATTGCCACTGGCTGATGTATAATTACTGAACTCAATTTTTAAATTCAGCACCAGGGGCAAATGGATTTATTAGATAATTGTTTCAGTTGAAGAGTTTGAAACTCTTACAAAGTAGGCATTTAAAGATGCATATGAAATTCAGGCCTGTTTTTCTCATACTTCTTTTGGTTTTACTATCTTAAATCATACATGCTGTTCACACATCACATTTCAACCAGTATCTCATCTTTACAATCTTTCAGACATAGGGCAGGTATTGGGACTTAAAACGAAGACCTTTAAAAGTTATTTCTATCATTTTTTTGCAACTGGATTTAGCCTGGCAGAGAAAACCAATAGATGCGAAAGCTGTCATCAACACCATACTCTGCTATGCATCAAGGTTAGAAAGAGACCTTTGTGCACAATGTAGTTTATGGACATTGCATTTCACTTAATGAAATGGAGTAAAATACAGGTGCCGTTTCCAAATAGCAGGGTCTCATCTTGCTTCCCTTTCAAGCATATTGTCAGTGTAAATGGAAACAAGCAAAACCCAGCCCCAAGCAGACCATGTCTTTGTTAGGAAAAAATAGTTAGGCTCTTAACTCACTGTAACTGCACAGGTAGGTGCAAGAGGCTTGTAAAGATAAAGCCGCTTTCAGAAAGTTCAAGCTGGGACTGAATCCCAGATCTTACTCATGTGAAAACAACAACTACTTTGTTTCTCCTAAGATTTCTTTTTGTTAGTTGCTGTCTTTCCTTGCCAGGAGAAAATACTGCCAGGATGTCTGTAAGCTAACAGCAGAAAGTGCTGTGGGAATGTGACTTGGGCATACATAAACAAACAGCTTGGTGGTCTCAGAAGTCACATCCTCCTAGCTGCCTGCTCCAAAGTCAGTGTGCTTGCCACTGTTGCTTGCAGAAGAACTTGCCTGGGCTTTAGCTGCTGCCATGCACAGTGGCAACCCAAACCCACCTTCACCAGCAGCTTCCGTCAGCATCTTGGGCTGTCAGCTGCAGTGGCTGGCCGGCAGATCTACCATCTCTCTACCTTTTTCTGGTTCCAGAGGCAGATACATCCAGCAGTAGAGTGGGGCAGGCACCAAGGGGTGGCTGTGGTGACGGTAATATCTACCAAACACCAAACACCAGAGCTGCTGAAAACCTCAGCTCTTAGCCATGCTGAAACAACCCAGAGTGCTATCTGAGGTCTTGTCTGCAAGGGAAAGCTCCAGCAATTTTGTCAGTGGGGATGCAGATACACAATTTAGCAGAATGAATCCCAGCATGAACACCATTATTCCCATATGAGAAAAGGGGGCTTAGGGGCAGAGATCTGGGGTATCGCAAACACCTTCCAAAGTGACATCAGCTAACTTGAAATAGACTTCTCTAATAGCAAAATAAACTTCAACCTGCACAGGGAGCGTACCTGTAAACCTCATCAGTTTAACTCTACCTCTGCAACCATATTAGAAGCATACAGGCAGAGTCTGAAGAAGGGATAAAACACACACCAGGAGGATCTGGGGACACAGTGGCCAGTTCTACAAGGTCAAGGGGAGACGGAGTGAAGCACAGCTTGAGAGGAAGCTGAGGGGGAAGGCCTGACATACAAGTGGCTAGGAGTGTGAGGGAAGATAAAATGCCCTTCAGGAGGAGGTTCTTGGGTATTATAGCTCTACACCCTTGAGCACACTGCTGTACAGCAGTCATGGTAATAATTAATAACAAGGAAATGATTCTCGCCCTGTTCTGGTCACCTTATTAAACTGAGGATATTGTGGAAATGGAAAAATCCCAGCAGGACAGCACCTAGGATGATAGATGGATGGGATGCATTTTTAACAGAGCTCACTACATTTCAGGAAACATATTTCTGAGGGAAGAGTGGCTGCAAAGCTTTTTATATTCTTTTCCTGTTCTGCTGCTACCAGCTGCTGTCAGACAGGACAGGATGAGACAAGATGGACCCTTGCTCTGACCAACTGGTGGCCAATTATGTTATGCTCTGTGGCCCTAAAATGCTTGGCTAAACCAGTAACCTTGTCTTTATATTTTTGTTGCCATTCTCCTTTGTCCTTTGGGTTCTTACTGAGATAAGGAACAGAAGCTGATAAGATAATGCAAGCCAAGATGTTCTTTCTGCACATTCAGAGTGGCCCACAAAATCTGGAAAGAGATGCTATTTGTACTGCAGGACTCCTAAAAAACAGTTTTCAACTATAAGGCCAAGCTGTAGTTTCCATCTTAATAAAGGATGCTCTCAAGTAGTCTCAATGCCCCAGTCAAAACAGGCTTTGGGTGGCTAGCCAGGCATAACAAAACTAACCTAGACATAAGCAGGGGACTCTGACCTACACAAGGGCACAGGAGAGAATAGATTTTGGCAAGGCTGCATCCAGCCTTTAGCCACAAACAGTCCCCCCCCAGGGGCTCTGTAAAGCCCAGAGGTCACTTATGTGAAAGCAAATCAAGATCCCAGCAAAGAAAACTTTGCATGTGAGCTTTGAGTGCTTTCTGCTCTGCCCCTGGAAATGCAGCCCCACACTGCTGCTCCTCTTGCCAAGTCTTTTAGGTGACATGGTGGGCTAACAGAGAATGGGCCATTCACCCTGCTCCCACTGAGCCACAAAGGACAGACCTTTTACAAGGATCTATGTTATGTTTTAAGAGGAAGAGAGGAAAAGGAAAGAGAAGGAAACAAAAGAAAACCTTAGGCCTCCAAAACAATTGAACAAATATCTCCCCGGTTAATAAATAACAGGCTTGACTGGGGAATTGTAATTGTGTGTATAATGCATCTCAGATCTATGGTATAATTACACTCTGGAAACCACTGACTAATAAAAGGCACCAGCCAGGGGAAAGGATGCCTTCTTGCCATGGGTTGACAGGCAAGCAACAAACAAGGTGCACTTTTTCACCTTCTATTCAATAAAATCAGTGTATTAAATATGCAGGCAGAGCACCTCCATTAAGCAATTCACTTCCTTCCTTTTCTTTCTTTTTTTTTTTTTTCCCTTCTCCTCCTTTTTTTTCCATAAAGACAGGGAAGGTTAAAAAAAAAAAAAAAAAAAAAAGAGCTATATATGAAACCCCTGACTATACGTGAGCTGTGTTTTAATGAGGCTGCATCTTGGTCCCTCTGCTATACTAAGTAAACATGTTTCTCCCCCTGCAAAGAAAGGCTTTGCTTGCCTGGGCCGAAGGGAGAAGAGCTTGGAGAATACTAGGAGGCTTTTTGTCTGCCTACACCCCTTCCTTCATTCCCACTAAAATAAAACCCTTTCTTACATTATAGAAGGAATGCTTCTTTACAAAGTAAAGGCAATATAAGCAATTTCTATACAACTCACAATGCATTTGGACCTTTACAGGAAATCAGACATAAGGGACTCACCTGAAAATCACGTTTCAGTTTCTAAAACTTACAGAATCACACCTGGATTTAAACAAAACAGACAGCTCCTTTCCTCCAGCATGCTCTGAACTGAGGCCATCGAGTCAGTAAATACCTCCAGCCACACTGGCCACTTAAGATTTCAACCCCGAATGCAGAACTGAAAAACATGACCATTACGTGACTATTTTGAGGCTCTGGGAAGCATCTTGTGTGATGCTTTGCTGTGAGAGCCCCAGCATGACACCAGAGGGATAGCGTAACAGGTTCACTATATAAATACAACATAAGACCCTTCATGGCAGCATTGAGCAAGACCAAAAGACTGGAGCATGGCCATGCCTTTGCCTCCTCTGCTTGGGAGCCTAGCACTCAGCTGGTGCTGCTATGTCTTTGCAAGGAAAGAGGAGATGTCCTCAGCCTCTACACTTCCAGCTGCCCTGGCACAAAGGAAGGAGAGCACTGACATGCACTGGCACAAAGGAAGGAGAGCACTGACATGCACTGGCACAAAGGAAGGAGAGCACTGACATGAACTGGCACAAAGGAAGGAGAGCACTGACATGCACTGGCACAAAGGAAGGAGAGCACTGACATGAACTGGCACAAAGGAAGGAGAGCACTGACATGCACTGGCACAAAGGAAGGAGAGCACTGAAATGAACCTTTGCTTGCTTTGTCCCTGACCTGCCCATCACAAGCCCCTAGCATAGATGATGTGCTTTTGGTGAAAACAGCAAAGCAGGTTGAGCTGTCTCAGCCTCCTCATGCACCCTCTCAGGCTGTGACCAGTGAGACGTGTGTTTCTGTAAGTACTTCTCTACTCCCCAGGAAGGAAGCAGAAGAGACACGCTTCCCACACACTGAGGACTCAGGTATTAAACTAGAAACCTGCATCCACATGCACCAAGTGGGTGAGCTGCTAATTGAGAGACCTCACAGCTGATTAGCAAGCACTTTTGTTTTCAGATGCTTCCAGGTGATGCACCTCATTTCACACCCCTGCCTGCAAGAGTGCAAGTCCAGTAATGACCCCACTGAGCTCCCTGGGAACGCAGAGACTGGCCTTGAAACAGGCAAGGGAGAGCAATTGAGCTGCACTCTCTGTCACTGCCTCCCTCCCAGGTCCCGGGGAGGGAGCAAAGAGAGACAAGTTGAGTTGGGACCGTTTCCTGACTCAGCAGTAGTGAGTTCATTCGCAGAGGCACTGCTGCTGCCATTGCTAATAGGTTGTGGTAATGGAGAGGCGGCTCGCAGGCAGGACGGTGGGAGGCTGCTCAGCCCTAGCAGAAGAAGTGAGGTCAGTGGTAATGAGCGACAGCGAAGAGGAATGCAAATTGCAGGAGGATTTATGGAGCAGTTTCTGCTCGGTGAGCAGATTCCAGATAAGTGGACTGTTAATAAGGCAGGCAAGCTCTTCAGTTGTGCCAGCTGTTAGACAGGGACTGCCATGCTTTTTGACTGGCATTCACGCAAAACCAGGTGCAGGGGTGCCCACAGCACAGGCACCCCTGCACACGTGTTCCCTCACTGCACACACACAAGGGTGACATGCACATGCCTACATGTGCTACTCTGCTGCGTGGCAGGATACTGACTTGAGCCAGGACCAAGGAAAGCTGAGAAACAGGGATGGGTGGATGGGAACCGCTTGCCAGCTCACTAGGGAGAGCTGAAAAAGAGCATGACAGAGCAGGCTCAAGTCCTAACCAAAGCCATTTTTTATTCTTTCTTCTTCTTTTGGTCCCTCCCTTCTTCCTTGATCACAGAATATGCTATGTTGTTAGATGAGTATCTCTCACCAGCCCCCTAGAGATTAAGTGATCTGAAGGCACGTACAGGCAATCCCAGCAGAGCCTGGAAGTGCAAGCTTATCTTCCCAACCTCTTGCCTGCTTGGGCTTGAGTCTCTCAGGAGCATTGTTGATGTGAATTATTAATGGTAGGTATCACGGACTATGCTGAAGAATGCCACTCTCAGGCCATTCTGCAGTGTGGTGGTGACATGCTGGAAATTTTGTTTTCTTTTATTATTATTCCCTCTAAAAGCTGTGGGATTTTATCACAATAAGCCTCTCAGCATCAGGAGAGTAGCTAGTTTCTCAGCCATAGTGCTGCCACCCTCAGCTGTTTGGTGTGGTGATACTTCAGAGCCTGCAAATCTCTTCCCATCACTGGCTTTCTATCTTTCCTCCAAGCAATCTACCTGCCTGCAAATTATTAGATCCTAGTCTCCAGGTCAATGAGGGCCTTACAGAATAGCTGTCATTGAGCCTTTACTGTTGACAGGAGCAAGTCCACCCCAGAAGAGGAGGTGAGCTGTGAAGCCCCACTCGAAGTGCTTGTAGTGAATCCTTAGCTGGGGCTGCACCACCGGACCGTGGGAGGGAGATGTGGTAGGAGCAGTCACTACTGAATGAACCATCCAAAGTAGACAGGAATGGTGATGGACCCTTTCTAACACTGGAAAAAGCAGAGCAAGGTCCCAGGCTAAAGGGCCTGTTCCAAGTCAGCACACAGAGCTACCACGGGCATGCATGCACTGACTGGGTGACATGACAAGGGAGGATAGGTGACATGAACAGGGGATCCTAGATCCCTTTTACTGCAGCAGTCATTGCACATGCTGGGCTATTTGCAGGACCCCTGCAGCTGTTTGTGCTCTTTGGCTTCTTGGAAGCACCAGACCTCTTGGCTGCATTTGGGGATCTCCTTCTGGAGCAGCAGAGGGACACGGCACTGCGCATCTGCATCTTAGCAGCACCACAACAGGGGAGTGAGAGACAGGAACCAAATGAGCTAATTTCACCATGAATACATGAGACTTGACAAGTCAATTAGAGGACTGGAGCCTACTGTGTCTCATTATGAAATATTAGTGCTGTCCTATAAAAATACTGGAGACAGTGTGTCACTTAAGCAAAGGATGTCTTGAGGATACAGTCTTTTCATAATAGGCTCTATATAATCAGGGACATACATACCTCAGGAGTGAGCCAAGGGGATTTGGACCTGGGAGCTGGTACCTCTCAAGTCTGACACTCTTAGGATACTCTAGTTTGCCTGTCTCTTTCTGCTTGAATGAAGAGAAGCTGGAGTAGCCAGGGGTTAAATGGACCAAAGAAGGATTTTTCTTGTTTGCTTGCAATGTCTCAATGAAAAACACAGTAAAAGAAACAATTGGAACAATTGGTTCGATCCAAACATAAACAAAACTGTTTAAAGGTTTTCAGCAAAGAAAATTACAACCATTTCATCTTGGGCCAATTACCTATTGGGTCAATCCAAATATAATGTTTTCTCTGGGTTATTCAAATTGCTGCCTAACCTTTTCTTATTAATGTAGATCAGTGTTTATTCCATTTCAAAAAACCCAAAGATATTTCTGTGAAAAGAACGTCAAATTAAACATTTGAGTGTTTCAGAAATGAAACTCTACAGTTAAACCTGAGATGTTTTGACATTTGCAGTAATTCTTATCTCTCTTCTTTCTCCATTTTTTTGGGGGGGCTTGGTGGTTTGTGGTGGTTTTGTTTGTGGTTTTTTTTGTTGTTTGGTTTGTGGTTTTTCCTTATTTTTTTTTAGTTATTTATTTGGTTGGTTGGTTTGGTTTTGGTTTTCTGTGTGTGTGCTGGTTTTTTGGTTTTTTTTTTTCCCTAGAAATCTTTGTCAGATTTGGACTGAACATATCCACAGTTTTGACTCTCCACTTCTCTACTCATCCCAGACTCTAGTCCACCTCTTTTAGTGCTTGTTAAAGGGTTTTGCCTATCTCTCTTTGCAAGGTTGAACCTTCTCATGGCTCTGGGGACTGACACAGTATAAAGATCTTCCCCAGCACCTAGAAAGGATCCCAGGAACAACTTTTTGCCTTGCTAGCTTTGCTATGATCGTGGGCAAACAAATATGTCAACTATACAGAGGCAAACTATCAACAGAAAGGCAGGGATGAGTCCTACTAAGCTGAACATCTTTACTGGAGGAATGCATAAGCCTCAAGGGGCAAAAGTAAACTAGCTGTCCCTGATGAAGCACAGTAAAGCCCTACCAAGAGAACTATGGCTATAATGAGGACAAGGGCTGCAGCATCTCATGCAGTAACACAGGCATGCTGGATTGGTTGTCACCCTCAGATATTAGATCTTCACACCTCAGGGGTGTTCAAACAAAGCTTAACTCAGTACATTTTTCTGACCTCTTTTCTTATAATTAAAGTGTAAAGCTACCTCTCTAGGAATGTTGTCTTCCAGACAAGCAAAGGAAAGAACACATATGACAGCTGGAAGAGCTCAGAGAAACCAAAGTGCTTTGTCTCAAAAAGGAAAATACAAATGAGCAATCTGACTGTCATCAAACCTGCTGTGAGAGAGAAAGAGACAGAGATGGAGGTTGGATCAAATCCCTTGTTAGACCTTAAGCTCCCTGGAATTAGGCCACTTTAAGAAGAAAAGGGACTAGAGTTTAAAGGATTCAGAGAATTTCCCATTTCTTGAGACAACTTTAACCTTTTCAAAGAAAACTACAAAGAATCCAGAGCATAAAGGAATGAGACTTATGTGTCTTTCCTGTTCTTTCCTTTATTTTCCCCTCTCTCAGCTTGCTTTGTTGAAAAAGGTAATTGTGCTGCACTTTCTTGGAAAGATGCAGTTCTCCCTCAGAGCTTCATAATACAAGAGCCAGTACTGCTGCCCCTGGCCTGATGGGAAATTTGCATGTGAGACCCATTAAAAAAACCTGCTTCCACAGTATGCTCCATTATGGTCAGTGGTAGGTGTTTGAGTTCTTCTGTTAGCTGGTACCTTGTATTCACTGATGCTTCACTCAGATTTGAACCTGGGTGAGGCAAATCCACCTGTTCATATGTACGCTGTGCTTTTCTGTCAGTCTACCTTCTTCCATGGAAGAAAATCCAGGCTTAACTGGCTACAAAGTAGTTAGAGAGTCAGAATCATGGATTCACAGAATGTGAGGGGTTGGAAGGGACCTCTGGAGACTGAGTCCAACCCCCATGCTAAAGCAGGTTCTCCTAGAGCAAGTTGCACAGGATCACATCCAGGTGGGTTTTGAAAGTCTCTAGAGAAGGAGACTCCACAACCTCTCTGGGCAGCCTGTTCCAGTGCTCTGTGACCCTCACGGTGAAGAAGTTTTCCCTTATGCTGAGGTTGAACTTCCTGTGTTCTAGTCTGTGCCAGTGACCCCTTGTCCTGTCACTGGACACCACTGAAAAGAGACTGGCCCCATCCTCTTAACACCCACCCTTTAGATATTTATAAACATTCATAAGATCCCTTCTCAGCCTTCTCTTTCCTGTGCTAAACAGACTCAGACGTCTCAGCATTTCCTTATAACAGAGTTGCTCCTGTCCCTTTATCATCCACATAGCCCTTTGTTGGACTCTCTCCAGTAGTTCCCTACCCCTCTTGGACTGGGAAGACCAGAACTGGACTCAGCACCCCAGATGCGGCCCCAGTAGGGCAGAGGATGGCAGAGGCTATCATGCTATGATTCTGTGATTCTTTGTCTGCAAAAGCACTTTCCATCCTTCTGGCCCTCCTTCCCTCTGAAGATATCTTCACAGCTGAACTAATATCCTAGCACATAGCTGTCTGATGGCCTTCCCTTCATGCCTGCCNCTGTGCCAGTGACCCCTTGTCCTGTCACTGGACACCACTGAAAAGAGACTGGCCCCATCCTCTTAACACCCACCCTTTAGATATTTATAAACATTCATAAGATCCCTTCTCAGCCTTCTCTTTCCTGTGCTAAACAGACTCAGACGTCTCAGCATTTCCTTATAACAGAGTTGCTCCTGTCCCTTTATCATCCACATAGCCCTTTGTTGGACTCTCTCCAGTAGTTCCCTACCCCTCTTGGACTGGGAAGACCAGAACTGGACTCAGCACCCCAGATGCGGCCCCAGTAGGGCAGAGGATGGCAGAGGCTATCATGCTATGATTCTGTGATTCTTTGTGTGCAAAAGCACCTNTCTGCAAAAGCACTTTCCATCCTTCTGGCCCTCCTTCCCTCTGAAGATATCTTCACAGCTGAACTAATATCCTAGCACATAGCTGTCTGATGGCCTTCCCTTCATGCCTGCCGCTTGCCACTTGGACAGATGCATATCTATCTGCCAGTTGCAGCACAATCAAAAAAAAAAAAAAAAGATAAATGAATGGGAGAAAAACTTCAGGGGTGCCAGGCAGTTAAAATCAGCAGCATGACACCAGGGCTGAATTTGGCCCAGCATGGTGTTTTGATGAACTAAACAATTAATTAACAAATATCTCCCTAGTAGATCTCTTCTTGCAGCAGAGTATGAGAGGAACACACAGATCCATGTAAAAGCTGTATCACCACCATTACATGCTGGAGAATAGCATCTAATTAATTATTATGATGGCAAAGATTAGATCCAAATTCCTTTACACAGTGTGTACACAGCCCAAATAGACAAAATAAATCAGAGCGACGTACCCTAATCCAGCAGCTTCAGAGGATTAAATAGGTGCATTCTAATCACAGGCTCAGAGCAACCCCACTCAGTATGCACAGAACTGCCCCCCTGCGTGACCAGGTCTAAGGGATCCCAGGAAAGGTATCTCACTTCAGATGAAAAGCATGATTTAGGCCTTGCTCACTTGCTGTCTTTTATGATCCCCTGGCTTGCTTTCCCTCCCTACATTTTAGCCTACACATCCCAGGCAAATTCCAGGAGTAATAATTCATCTCTTTAAGCCTCTCCAGTGTCAGCTGGGGAAGACACTAGTTTTCATTGCTCTTCTAGAATGTTGCTGTGCTGTGTGGCTTAACAGTAGGTGAACCAGTCTAGAGGTGGCAGCATTGCATACAAAAGGTGGGAAAGGGTTGGGTTTTTTCCTCCCATGCTGTTTTATTGAAAGGCAGATGCTTTCTTTTTCTTAATTTTACTGATACAAGCTATATGAGAAGGCTAACAGTTACACTGTTCGTAAAGAAAGTAGGTTGGTTCTCTGTCCATCATGAATGATTTTCAAATTCCAGCAAAAATAATCACTTGGAATAAAGAAAAAACCAAAACAAAACAAACAAAATGTTAAAACAAACAAACAAATAAAGAAACAAAGAAAACAAAAATATTTTCATACAGTGAGGGGTAAAACTCATTAATTGTGTCACTAATCATTAGGTTAGCTCCACCCCTGGGGTGTCAATCTTATTACACCTACTGTGAATCCTAGCTAACAATAGAACTGTGTAGTCAAGCCCATGAAGAACACTGCATTTTATTTTAATTAAAAGCTTAATTTATACATACTTTTCCAAAGAAACATTAAAAAACCCCAAAACATGACTGGAAATACAGTAATGTTTCCACTTCTCCAATCCAAACAATGCCTTTTAACATTTCTCAAAAAAAACCCATTTCATTTTAGGATACTGTACTGACTGTTTCATGGCCTTCTTTTCACCTGTGCTGGAACTGATCTTCCCTAATATCTGGCTGCCCTCTGACTTTGACCCAGCACAATTTAGCTCAGTCAGAGAGGGTCTGCAGTATGTTACTGGAAGTGTATTTTGAGCAAGCAGACCCATCCACGAGAGAGATGTATGTACAATGCATCCAAACTACAACTCCCATGAGGTACTGCAGCCCCATGGGCAGGTGTTGCCTGATGTCAAGACAACCTACAGCAAAATACTTCGATTAATTTCAGCAAGTGCAAATGTTTGAACCAATCCAAGTAAAACCATTGTGTTCAGCGTCTAACATTTTAAAGCTGTCAAATATTGCTATGTCTTATTTATGATAGCGAAGAAAACGGTGTTTTTCCCTCTTGAGAATCATTTCCACAGGAAACCTTGTGCTTGGGGCAGTTCTGGAAGCTAAAAGACTTGGTAAAAGCTATTCTTCTCCTTCACACGGGGTACATCTTCACTGCAATTAAGCTGCAGGATAAATTGCAGGAAGCATGGATGTACAGGAGCTAGCTCGATCTCGCATGTTGTTGATATGAGTAGCAATAAAGTTACAGGAAGCCTGTATAAGTTCCTGTGAGGAGCTGTGTAAATAATCTGTTAGCCCATGCTAGCAGTCATGAAGTTCACCACTAATTTAATTCAGATAAGGTGGTTATTCATATTCATCCTTAAATCATGCCTCTAGCTCTAACATGGACAGTATCTAGCAACACCCCAAGTAGGTGAAATGAGATCTTGCAGAGGAATTTTCCAAAGAATAGTTACCCCACATATGGCCTTAAAGAAAAGGTGGCTGGATAATAACCTAGGGTGAAAAGAGGGTATGGGTCCTTAGGGCTGAAGAACCTCATCCACCTCATAATTTAAAAATAAAATTAAAAAAAAAAAAAAAGAGAGGGAGATATTAAATCTACGGGGTCTTGCATCTCTTCCCCTCTGTTTTTGTCTTTCTAAGTTAAAAGGTGTAATATAACCTTCCGTCATTTCATCACAGCCTCATGTGAAACAGTCAATACTTTTTATTATCACTTATTATCACAAAAGCTGCAACACTCACTGATCCATCAAGTATGGAGCAAGGTCCCATTCCACTTAGTGCTGTAGAAGCAGAGATCAAAAAGATATTTTTTGCCCAAAGGAAAATCTAAATATCTAAGAGAATAGGTGGGTAGAGATGGATGGGGAAGAAGCAGGCAGTGAGACCGTATATGTAACTGTAACAGGCAGACCTCTCTACACTGAGTGCCTAACAGTTATCTTGGTTTTGGATGGGGGTGGGTTGTTTTGACTCAGTTTCTTTGAGAGGGGTGAAAAATATACGTTATAATAAAGATAGTTTTGAGAGCAGAACACTGAGGTGCCTTTGTAGCTACCTGCAGGGAGCAGGGAAGAAGGCAGAAAGATGCTCTTCTGCAAAACTGATGACTGTGTGACTGGTGCAAGCATGAAGAATTGACCAGGGGACAGAGCTGACATGCTGCAGCTGGTCAGGGAGGCCATAATGGGCCCTGAATCAAAAGCAAGATTGTTGCCTTTCAGAGAAGGGCTAAATAAAGTTGAACAGAGGCTTGTCAAAGCAGAGCAGCAGAGGGTAGAGTTTGCAACAGTGTTCTGCAAAATCTGAGGCCCTGGTTTAGAGTTGCTGTTCTTCAGAAATGATTTAAAACTACTGGTTGGGAGGGGTGTGGCTGTGTTTGTGCACTACTTTTTGCCCTTTATCCATTATGCTGGGCCTGGCTACTCACAAATATCATTTGGAAGCAAGAACAGAAAGGCCAAACATTCAGAGGACCTCTGATCCCAGCCCAGCCATGCGTTTCAAGGGTGCTGATGTACAAGTTAAGCCAAAACCTGAGGCATAGAGGATTGTATTCTGAAATCTAAAATGCATTTTAAACAGCAAATTTCTCAGAGCTTTCTCCTGAAGTGAGCAGAGAAGCATTTGGTCTGCCTCCTTTTTTGCTCTTTCCCTTTTCCTCTATATTTTTTCCTTTTTGAGGAAACACAGAAGGATCCAGAAGGATCTCTGAGACACCAGACCAAGTGTGGGGCAGAATCTGCTCATTCCAATTATCTGCCAGCCTAATCATAAATACATCACGGTGCATGCTCCATATGTCATTTTTATTGAATTCATTCAGGAGTTTCTCGATTAATCTTTTATTATTCCTTTCTAAATCCCAAGGTTCCCATAACAGAGGCTGATCAGCTAAAGCAATTCTCACACAGAGGAAACAGTGAGAATTATCTTGGCTCTTGCATCTTTCTGTCACATGACCAGAATTCCCTATGGTGTCTTCTTCAAGCGCCTCGTGCCTGAAGAAGCCCCAAGACCCTCAGTGTCTCCTATCCCCTTGGCCCTCATCCCTCCAGGTAGGAGAGCCTGACTCACTCCAAGGAGAGTTCTCAGGTACAATCCTAGCAGCATCCCATCTGAAGAAGGAGGAATGAACATTTTTACAGTCAGTAAGCCCAAACATGAGAAGCCCACTCTCAGCACCTCTGAGGAGATGCCTGAACCGTACCAGTAGCATTTTGGTACTTGTACCATACTTAGCATTGGTAGCATTGATTAGATTCAACACAGGATAAAAACAGGACCCTAATTCAACCTAACACCTCCCCCTTCCCTCTCCTACTCTATGAAATCTGGATCTTTCATGATCTAGTGACGGCATTCCTCTCCACATGATTTTTCATGACATCTCTATTTATCTCTATGTTAGCAAAAAGCCACATGCATCAGAGAGGCTATAGCACTCTTGTTCTCCCCAGCCAAAGCTTCTTCATCTATTCCAGCTCAATAAAAAAAGCAATAAAGGAGCTTTCCCTCCCACATCTGGGATGCATCCCACCTGTGCAATTCACTTCAACTAGGCAGAATGAGACCTAAAGGTACTGAAAGCTTCCCCAGGCAGTAGTGCTGCCAGTAAAAAAAAAATACTACTGGGAGAATAGTAGCTAACTGTTTGTTATCTCTGGGGTGGGGTATTCCTGTCCCAGTATCTTGTTTGGCATCTTCATCACCACCTCATTAAAGCTTCAGTTCATTAATTAAATATTTAATACATTAAATGAGGTTCCTTCTGTACTGAGGAGCTGAGATCTTGTTGCTGGTGAGCGTGATGCTGTGTATTCTCCTGGGAGGCTCCAATTTGCCATACTAATTACACAGAGACTCTTCAAAAAGCCCTATGCTGAATCGTCAGCTGCTAAGCAAATTGCACACTCCCTCTCAGCAGGAGAGGAACTTGAGCTGGAAAAAGCATAGAGCAGCAACTTACTCCTCTCCATGGCCCCTGGTAGTCTGGGGATCTTACCTATCTGACAGGACACTGTGCAAGGAAACAACCCCAAGCCTGAAAATAACCTTCAGTCCTCACCTACATTAACGTGCAGGGTGAGATTCAGCAGTCTCCAGCTTTGCTAAATCCAGGATGAGCCTTGTTAAGGCTGTTAGGTGGGAACCAGTTAAAAGCTTCATATTATCATTTTAAATGTCCCATAACTGCACCGGAGATATCTGCTCCCTTGGTTATATGTATTGCAGCTGTACTGCCAGTTGACTCAGTGCAGCAAAGATGGACAGAAGCCTCTGGTAAGAGCAAAGGTGTGGAGAGGGGAGACTGGAAGGAAAGAAAAGGGGCAGGAATTTCCCAAAGCATATGGACCGCTGGTGGAACAGAAACTCAGACCAGCTGTAAAAGCATATTGCTGCCCTACTCTGCCCTCATCTACACTTTCTGGTCTCCAGCCTGCTGTTTGCTTCCACCTCTGTCACTGTGGTGAGAAATCAACTATCCATATGCGTGAGCTGTGATAGAGAAGGTTGACGTATCTGGCAAAGGAGATAAAAATGAACTATTTTGTAAACCTTTGTTCAGTCCCTTCCTCTGACTCCCACATGCATCCCTAACCCTGATCCCACCTACATGGAAAAATTAAGCAGTCTTCCCTTATTCTGTTGATATCCACATAAAGCTAAGGATCCAAGTTCCCTGTGAAAGCTACAATGGTATAAACAGGTGATTCACCTTGCAGGCCCATTTCCTAGACTGAAGGAGGGACACATCATTCCTGTATGATTGCGAACAACATCACGTTGTAATCCTGTTTGAAACTCAGTAGTTAAACTGCAAAGTCTATGAACAGTAGAGATTGGAACCCCTGACTTCCAGCATCAGAAATGGGGCTTTTGTAAGATAAATGAGTCCTCTGTGAACAGGTGGCAGAAGAAACTGGAAGGGGTTAGGCCCTCCATGGGAAAAGATGGCCTCTACATGTGTGACACTTTTAAGAGGAACATCTATCAGAGAGGATTAGGTAAGGAAGATTAAGAAGGAGTTTAAAAGGGACATTGGGCTAGAGTTTTGAGGTGGAAGGACATCACAGGAAGAAGAAATTGTAGGTTGGCTGAGGCCTTACTCTCAGAAGGCAAAAGGGGAGGAGGAGGGATGACAGAACAAATTGCAGTAACAGTCTGAAGTACTAAACACTGATTGAGGAACAAGCAGGAGGAATTGTCTGTATTGGGTTTGGATGCTCTTTAAAGAATGAAATCAGGCTGCTAGACAGGACCATCAAAGCCCTGTCTTAGTGATAGAGGGGCTTCCACCCTGTAACAACCTGCAACCTCAGAGTAGGTTTGTCTTGGCTATAAGACACTTGCCTTAGACTGGTTTTGCCTCTACTCTTCAGTTGCCTTTTCCAAGCTGGCTTCCCCTCACATGTCTGGATCTTGAGTAGATCCAGCCACATCATCCTCCTCTTTCCCATTGACCACAGGGACCAAGGTAATGGAGGAGAGAGAAACATATCATGGGACATATGACACTGGGCAGGCCTCCATAGGTCACCCAAAGGGATTAGCTGCCAAGAAATCAATTTCTCAGTGCACAGAGAGGGGTAAGGACACCCATGTTGGGGTAGACAACTCTTGCTGTCTTCTTTCTGGCCTGAAACCTTTTTTTTTTTCCTATTTTATTCCTCCTCATAATTATGTTAAGAAAAGGAAGTCCTATAAAAATTGTAAAAATATATTTAAATAAATAAATAAATAGACACAAAGGCTGAGGTATTGGGATGATATTACAAACTGCTGAAGCATTTAGGGAAAGACAGAATTGATTGTGCTTTGGGATGGGGAAGCCACCAGGCAGAACACCCATCTGAGAGACATTCTGTGGGAGCAGAGAGATTCTCTCCCCAGGAGCAGGATTTAATGGGGGTGCTGTCTTCTTTCTGGATACCAGAGTGGAAGTGAAGTGCTCAGACCCTGGGCAGCACACAGTGGATACAACGGGTGATGAAATTAGTCCACAGATTGTAAAATACCTCTATGGGATTAGATACCTCCTGGTGCTTAATAAATAAGATTTAATACACTGACAAGTGTAGCCCTGCAAGGGCTATTTGACCATAGGTAAGGACCATTAGCTACAGATGTAGGAAGAAAATCACATAAACAACACGGGCCTCATCCAAGATGATGTTACCCACTTGAAAAATCTCAGCTGTGTCCAGCCAAGCACCTATCTTTTTCCAGCTTACTTCAGAGAACATCACCTCCCATGACAGTCAAAGATCAATTTTCCTCATGGAGAACACTTTTCTGTTAATTATTCTAGAAAAAAAACAGTTCTGACGCTGCAGATCTTTAAGTAAAATCCCTGGTGTAATAGAGTATAAATACCTGATCACATATAAGCTCAGTCCATATCTCATTGCAAGGTCATTTGTAGCAGACTTTGGAAAAGATCTGAATGTCCCGGAGCACAGAATGAGATGAGTTTGAAAGCAATGTCAAAATACCTCTATTACATGGAAATCAGCAGGTACCCAGATTTCTGTTTGGCAAAACTACTTTGACATGTACTGTCCAAAGCCATGGTTTACTGGGGAAGGGGGTGAGGTTTGTCAAGAAGTATATATATATATTCCCCTTCTATCTCTAAAAAAAAAAATAGATAAGGTTTACAGCTGTTACCACTTTGGATTGACACGTTATATTTGCCTGGATCTAATATTTTTCATACCCTTGCTGCTGATACTGCTGCTGTGTATGAAAGCTGTAATAAGTTAGGTAAATCCCAGACTATTCTTAAATAAACACAAGATCTGGGTTATGAACATTTCTTTCTCTGACTTTTTGGCACAGAGAAGCAGGATGGTAATCTCCTTTGTTCTTTGTAGTACTGAATTGTTTTGAAAGACACCTACCATCTACTTTCTATACTCAAATCACAATTCCACCTTTCCCTCCCACCACAAGACTCTTCCTTTTAAGGCTCTTTTCTCATAAAGTACAGGAAGCAAAATTTTCCTAAGGTGTAACCCAATGAAGTGATACTAGTGGCCATACAGAATTTGAAGGCCATTAGACACCCATCTCAAAGTCCTGGCCTGTGTGAAAACCTATGCAGTCGATGCCTGTGCTGAAATGACAGCCATGATACCTTCCCATCAACAGCCCACACTCTAGCAATTTATTGTGTTTGGATGCAATTGCTGGCAATGACTTAACTGCCAGCATGGACACGACAAATCACTTTGAGCATCATGTCAGCTCTCTGTGATTAAACTGTGGATCTTAGAAGGCCCAGCCTCATGAGATCTGTATATAAAGACAGACAAAGCCAGCCACGGTTGTTGCCAGGGTCACATTCAGGTATGAAATGGATAGGGGCACAGCTCTGCACAGCCACACAACCATTCCTGTGCCCCATGACTTGGAGTGTGATGTCGGGCAAAGGTAATGAGGGGGAACAGACTTGTCTGAGCCTTCTCCTTCAACCTGTGCATCAAGTTCATGTCTGAATGTTACATAGGGAGATGCCATCTGTTTAGTCTGGGTCAAGGATATATTGCCCTTTGATCAGGGCAATTCTAAGCAAGGAAACAGAAGGAGATGAAGGTTAAAGCCAGAAAGCAGGGACCCAGAAGGGAATGAATTTTCATGCCTGTAGGTCTGCTCCAGGTGAGATCAGATGGGAGTATGAGAAGGAACTGCCAGCTGAAATGGAGACAGGGGCTCTCAGGACCCTGCCCTGAGAATGGGATTGAGGAAGAGTAGGAACCTCATGCCAAATGTGGACTAGGGCTATGCCACAAGAAGAAAGATTAACTAATAGCTGAGGAACTGACTGTTAATGGCAACAGCCAGTTCAATCAAATCACTTCCAACAGACAGTAACAGTATTTATCAGGTGCTTACAAGCTACCCAAACCCATAGTACCTAAATGCTTTCTACAGATGGTGGCAGATCATTACAGTTAGCCCTGTGCTGCTTTGCCCAATGTACTATCCACAGTACATTAGCTACCCCACTGTATAGGTGGCTAAAGGCAGAGCTGTGTGAAAAATCTAGAAAACACACTCTGAACAGACGACTGGTTTAAACAAGCCTGGCCTTCCCTGTTGTGTCCACAAACACCTGCTGTGATGGTTCTGCACGGGTCCATGCAATGTCTTGCAAATCCACAATAGAATATGTTTTGAAAATGAAAAGAAGCTGTAAATTAATGAAAGCCTAATCAAGGATGGTGGAAGTAGCCAAGAGCAATCTCCCCTCCTTCCTTGCATAGATAAAATGAAGCTAAAAGCAGACAAAGGATAATTCTCACCTTAGTTAAGCTCCATCCTTCAGACAGTCTACAGTTCTTCAGAGGGCATTGCTATGACTGTGATCAAAACCTGCCCGAAGGCTGCTAAAGATGAAACTAACTTCTGTTCCTTCAATATTTCAAATCTCAAAGAACAGTTGCAGTAACAGCACAGTCATGGTCTCAGGTACAGGGCGCAGGATTTCCCAGACTCCTGTATCAAAGCTACACTTAGCTGTAGCTCTAACACTGTGTATTAAGCTAAATGGATCTGTTGCACAAATATTTCACAGAATTTGCCCAGGATCTTTATTTGCCCCTTCAACTAAAAATAACAAACCTCACACACTCCTCTTGGTTTAATTTTCATTGCATATATATGAGCTTTTATATTGAGGTCTGCAAAAGAGAGAGGCTACAGCCTTTGCATCATATGAGTAGAAGGTCTGTGACTTGCTGAGCTATCATCTGGTGACTGAAGGTGTAAGACAGACCAGATGTCTACCGGGTTTACTTGAAAATGCTACTGTCTGCAGGGCATGCAGAGCTGCCTGTTATCAAATGCACAGGGGAAGGCACCACCTTCTCAGCCCTGCCAGTGAAATTGCTTCTGTGATCATTCCCTAACCTGCAGCAGTTGAAACAAAGCAGATTAGAGCTGAGTGGGATCATTTTGATGGGCATTGCTTTGGCAAACTGCTCACACTAACATCTGTGCAGCATGGCTGGCTACAAAGGGTAGGCAACCTCTTCCACTGCTCCAGCTGGATCCAGAAAGGGACATGCACTCTGAATCAGACTAGGACTAATCATCTTATTTCTAAAAAGAATCAGAAGCTTCCTTTTGGCATAATCCCTTCATCTTTCTAGCTACTTCTCTGCCTCCCAGGACATGCTGCTGCCAGTTTTCAGAGGGATGGTGATGCACTCCTGCAGTGAAAGGGGAGGCTTGCAGGAGAGACCTCCAGCTTGCCTGCCACAGTGCTGAAAGCTACAGAAGCTACATGGGTCTTTCCCTGCAGTCTAGGGGGTCAGTTCCGTTGCTTAAACACAGTCATATAGAGCAATGGGATGAGACAGATATGACATGGGATGAGAGCCACGTGACCTCAAGCTACCACTTTAGAAGGGCACAGGTGTCCTATTGGTCTTTGGTAATCTGTAGCTGTCTCAGATACCCTAGAGCATCTTTACTGGGAAGCAACAGCTAAATTTACACAACTGAACTAAGCTATTAGCTCAGCAATTCAGATTTTTTTTTTTCTGACAATGTTTATGGCAAGCATCAGCCAGAGGCAAGAGTTGCCAGGACATGTTCAACAAATACATTTGAAAATGTTATGCAAAACAATGTGGACACCTGAGGAATGTGGGCCTATATCTGAAAGACCAAATGATGCAGATAGACACATACTGAGATTTTCAAAAGCACTTAGCAGGCAGCTTGCAGGATCCTAACTTCTGCTGAAGCCTGTACCAAGGTAATTTCAAGCACTGTGTTAGACACCTTTGGTGCCTTTCAAAACTCCAGCTCCTCACACTGTGTAGCAACCCAGAGCTCCAAGCAGAAGCATAGTTTACAACCCCCCAGATTTGTGCCCCAGTCTGGCACAAATGCTGTTAGGCACAAGAGATAAGGGCACACAACTACATCCTCTGAAGCCAGTGCCGCACAACACTCTGCTAAAGGTCAAGGAACACATGCAGCTAGGGAAGTTGGGCAAGGATGGAGCCACAGGTTTGCTACCAGTACTATGCAATCAGCTCTGATGATTGCTTTCTGTTAATGCAGTGAAAAAAAATAAATTTCAACTCTTACCCCAGCAGTGAACTTTTTTTTTTCCTAGTAGTGGGACCTGAAGTTTAAGTCCAATGCTCAAGAAAGAAAATTCGTCATTAAATTCACTCCTCCTTACCATCCAGATTACTCATTCCCTCTCCCAAAGCACAATCACTTATGTACGTCCTCTTTATACTGAAAATTCTCATACCCAGTCAGAGGTGGGGAAGGAGGAGGCCCATGCTATGTGAATGGATCCTACCAGTTGCTTTTCTCCACAGCAATACCAAATAACAAATACACTTAGGAAATCCAATTAATGGGGAATCCACAGGTTGCAACTTGTTCATAAGCAGCAGTCACTGAACACGTTAGCAAATACACATGTAAAATTAAAGTTTGTTCAACTTAAAGCTGCACTGATTAGACAGGAAACAAAAATCTTTCCTGGTCTCTCCCAAATTAGTCAAACTAGGATAGATAGACAAGCAGATAGGCTGACAGACAAACAGGTAGATAGAATTGTTCCTGCAAACCTGAAGGTTGCATTTTCAGGGAGGCAGTGTGGACGAAATCAATAAACCAATTTCTGGAGCTGGAGTGCTGCTAGTAATTAGAAAAAGGCCTCTGCAGCCACCCCATGCTCATCTGTGAGATCTTCCTTCATGGGTTTCAGTGAGAGTGAAATTGAGTGACTTCAATAATTTCATGCCGGGTTATGGGAGGGAGGTGAGGAAGGGTGAGTTCCCAACCATCTAATAGGTCTCTAACAGCTCGATAATTGGCCCATCCCGTGGGTGATTAAGGATGAAAATAACTAATTTCCGCTCATCTTACAGACTAATCAGATCACCTCACCCTTATCATTTTCTCTTCTATTTAAAGAGACAGTCTCTTTCTTTCTGGCATCAAAGGTTGGTAGGATGCAATCATTTAAGTTAGTAAAGAAACTAGTTCAGGCCAGGCTGAAGTTAGCGCATTTCAGATACCATCTCTTCAATTGGTTGCTCTGTAATAAACTTTTTACTTCTGATTTCTTCTGCAGTGCTCCAGCCTTCTCCCATGCATCATATGAATCCTGCTCCGTGAATGGAGTGCTGCACACTGGAAAAAAGGAGGGGTTGGCTCAGACCTGAACATAAATCTGGATGCTACAATGCTTGGGCATCCTCCCCAGCTTTGACTCTTCCTAGCCATGCTTTCAAAAGCACACATGGCAGGCAATCCTGTGTCAGAAAGGCAGTGTTTCAGCACTATTGCTGACCCAAACTCCCCATACAGAGTAGGTTAGATAGAAGGCATGCATCCTGAGCAGCTCCACAGAGGTTTTCTGACCACCAGGAGCTGGCAAGAGGCTACAAAGATGAGACGGGGGCTGGACAAATCTCACTGGGTATCTGATATTAGTCCTTGCATCAGAGCCCTGTGTACCAACTCCAGGTACGTTCTTATATTGTTCAGTACAACACTAAGCATTTTGTCCCAGTTCAGGTAGTCCGTGTCTAGATTTATGGTTGCACCTCTACAGAACCTGTGCTCTTAGAATCATTCACAGATATGGGTGCCTCATGTCCCACTTGTATACATAGGTTTAAATAAGTTTGCTGGTTTTTGTGGGCACTAAGTATCTCCTGGTTCAGTACTAAACAGTGTACTGGCAAGAAAAGCATAAGCAATGGGATGACTGGTCTGATCAGCACAAAAGAAACAGTTTTCCTTGATTAATCCACAGTCTCAAAAGAGTAGTGAAATCCTTCACTAGAAAGATTTGGACCTGCTTTTAACATAGATGTGCATGGTTCCTGGGAAGAGCTCACAGAGGCCTCAGAGAAACACAGGTAAATCCTCAAGCACAGTCCCTCTCCTCATGTGAGAAGCCTGCTATACACTGCTTTAAACCACAACATTAATTGTCCAGGCTTTTCTGCAGGGTACCTTGGAAAAATCCAATCTCAGGAGATTACATCATGAGGTAACCCATGCCACTATCAAATTTAAAAAAACAAACAAACAAACAAAAATCTTTCCTGAGAGAAAGATAAAGCTTCATAGAAGGAAATCTTATCTGGTAGAACCCCCTTTAGCATCCTTGCCATTCTTGGTACAAAGCGCGCTACTCTTAAAGCCTGCAAAGAGCAGAATATGGTTCATACAAAAAAACCTCAAGCACAGCTTTCTCATTCCCATGATACTCTGTCAGGAGAACAAAGATGAAGGTGGTGGCACTGAGACTGAGGTCTCAGTGGTGGCCTCAGCACTGCTCATTCTTTGCATTGAGCAATTAAGCAGTCTTCACAGATGGAGAACTCCAGCCCTGGAGTCGAATCAGGTCAGTTCACTGGCATAATCCTTATCATTTGCAAAGAATGCTAGTGTCAAGTCCTATCTTCCCGAGTGTAGCAGGAACCATAATGAACAGCAGTTTTCTCCCTCATTATTTTCAAGTTTGCTTTTCTGGTTAGTTCTGTGTCCAATACATCCTGTCTACCTGCTTGCTTTTAGTGCCACATTCACAACTGCTTTCTTCCCTTCATTTTACTCCTGGATTTGCTTCTATTACCCTAGAAACATCTTGGCCCTCATAACTTCTACCTCATGCCTTAAGCAGTAGTCTTTTTTTCACCTCCAGAAAGAACAGCTGCATTTTGCCTGGAAGGCAAGATCCAAGTGCACAGCCATCAACTTTCATCACATCTCTGCCAAGAAGGACGTCACTCTTATGGCTTCTCTATGTGACTTCTTTCAGACAGATCCTTCATTGCTTCTGCTATGGAAATAAAAGGTCACTCCCTCCCCAGAAGCAAGACATTGATGCAAATATAGCACTACACACATACGTTCACAAGAGATGAACAAGGCTTATAGGTATGACAAGCCAAAACTTCCCACCACTCATAGTGCTCCACGAAAAAGACTCCTTTGTGAAGGACATAATAACCCCAGAGCAGAAACATCTGCTATTATTGTTTATTACCACAGCTTTCCTATTTCTCACCAAGTGTACCCAGTCTCCAGACACCATATGCAGCCCAGGCAGGCTGCTGGCTCATTCCTTGTGTGCTGCTCTGCAATGCTAGAATTTTCAGGAGCAGACCTGGTAGCTAATGGCAAGCAAGCCTATGCAAGGACATCTTCCAGTGTCTTGAACTTCAGTCTGGGCTCCCATGTGTTTACAAACACCTTCAGACAGCTCATCAACAAAGATGATGGAACACCAGTCATTTGCAAGGCAGGGACTGAAGGTGGGATTCAGCTTTACCAAGGTTTTGGTGCCCATTACAGTATGCAAGGACATTTGTGGGTGACCTTAGGGCAGTTGTTTCAGGGAACCATAACTACAGGGCTGTGGAGCTGTCATAATCTGAATGAGGGATAAAAATATGAGTGAGATTTTAAGTTTCTCATCTGAAACATGTGGCAAAAGTACACCTCAAAACTACAGCTCTGAGAGATGTGAACCCTTCTGCTCCTTTCAAGGGCATCCATGTCTCACTGACAGTAGAAAGACCACTCTCATTAACTATTTCATTGCTGGTTGATAAAAGGAGGAAGGAAAAGCACCATACTGAGAACTACATCAGGGATTACATTTTGGCACCACAGTGTAGCATTTGTGGCTGACAGGTGAAGCTTGGAAAACAAAGACATTTTCATTCCTTTTGGTCTTACCCTGCCTACAACATTCATGTGAATTTGAAAAGCGATCATAAGTGTCCCCTGAATTAATCAAAGTGTTAATTTGCTATGAAAAAAACAAGGCAAATGAAGCAGATTATTAATAACAAATATTTTACTCAATAAAGTTTGAGTATTCTTTTCTGTCCCAGCTTCTGGAATATTCCTGTGCAAATGACAATTTCCTTGCATCTTTGTTGTCAGAAACTGTATGAGAAACACCCATATTATATCAACATTTTGAGGGTGGAATGACCCCAAATAATCAGTTTTTGAGACGCATTGCTTAGTCCCAGCAGGCCACATTTGTCCCTTGGTTACTTCCTACTTATCTATTGGGTAAGCTGATGAGCATTTCCAGTGTGAAAACCTACTCCTGGGGTTTTCAGCTAAATTCTCTTAACTGCAAGGTCTTTCTACAGGTCCCCAGGTTAAATGAGTTAGCAATTCACTTATTTGTATCAATGATACCTAACATCCTTTTTTTTTCCTAGACAAGACAGTGGGAAGAGAAGGGTGTGAAGGACAGGAAGGAAACAACATGCCAAATAAAACCATTTTGTACACTGGAGAAGAAATTTATACATATGTCTTAATATACTTCCAGGTTTCCTTGCAAGTATCTCACACAGCTCCGGTCCTTCATTCAGTACAGATTTGAGTATGCACTTAGAATTACTTCCAAAGCCTAGAAAGCTATTTTCAGCTTTTCCAGGAAGTCCTGTTGTAACAGACTTTGGCATATGCATGAAGAGACATAGGCTTACGTACATGGCTGAATAGAGGCAAAGTGCTGGACTGAGATCTTCATTATTAATGTATGCATGTGTACTCACACACACAGAGCACACATGGCTCTGTCTTGCCTGTTTGCTACACTTTCCCTTGAGAGTCATCCCTGCAGCTGGGCTTGCATCCCTTCTCCAGCACAATGCACCACATTCACTCACAGAATTGATCTGCCCTGAAAACCACTTCTCTCACATTTCTAAATCTCTTGGCGTAAAACCTGTTATTCTCTTGACATTAGGCCATTCAATACCTGTCACTTCCGTCCCTTGGAAAAAAATTGACTTCTAAGTGACATTATATGATAAGCAGTTATATACTGAGACTTCTAACCAGATGGAGCCCTACTCTTTAGGACATATTCACAGCCATATTCAAACCATCTTCTTTTTTTTTTTTTCCCCTCTATCAATCTTTTATTTTATCTTTTATTTTATCTATCTTATTTTATCAGTTTATACCTCATCTTTCACACGTTATCATTGGACATAAATCTGGCCCAACAGCTTTTGGAACTGGAGCAAGACCCCACAGACGGTTCCAAGCCTGGAAATGCATCCATGGTACATCTTGCCCAGAGAAATCCCTCACTTGTTTCAAGACAAGGAGGATGTAGGCCATTCAACACAATAGGAAAACACCCATGCCTCCAGACTGCAACACTGTGAAACTCATGAGTTTAGACTGAGAAAAAGAAGAGTTAATATTTCACTGAAAATGAGTAGCAAACTGTGGAGGGAGACAACAGGGCATGGACAAGACAGTAGGCTTCAATACTTAGATTTCTGGTTAGTAGGTCCAAGGAGCCCCACTCATGCTTTGCAACTGGTTGTAGGCATTTCTGACAACCCAATGCCAAACTCTGCTGTACCAGTACAGAGCACTTTGGTTAGGACTCACCTTGGTCACCCCAAAACTCCCTTACGCTCTTGTGTTTTCATGGGAGTTGCAGGACCCCTCAGAAGTCAATATTAATAATTATTATTATTATTAGTGCAACAATATTCAAAATAGGGGAAAGGAACCCACACTTCCAGCATCTTAAAGTAGAGTTTTCTGGGCTGTAAAAACAGCCCACTCAGCCAGCCATTTGTCATGGAGCTTAGTTCTGCCATAAAATGCTAATCAGCCTGAACAGTCACGTCCCCCCTGCACCATATCTTTTTATGAGCACATTAACATGGTCGTTAGGAAGAAGGGACTCATATGGACACAAACACGTACCACAATCATTTATTTCCCCCTCAAACTTCATCCTTAGTGAGTCTAATTCATTTGCAGGAAGCAGTTTTCCTTCCTCTCCACTGAGGTAGTTTCTGGTTTCCAGAAACTCAGACATGCCCAGACCACCAAGCTATTGTGTCACTATTCTGCATCACTTGTCCCCTGTGCGAGATGTCCTAGGAGCAGGTAGAGCCATCCCCTCCATAAAAGAGAACACACATGCTCTCTGGGATCTTCACAAGGAGTCAAGTCATGTGGATCACTAGATGTGGCTATCTTTTTTTTGGAGTAAGGAACTGAAAAAAAAAAAAATCATAAAAGTCACCCTTTTTCCTTCAGATGTGAAAAAGAATTCCTCTGTATAAGATATAAAGATAGAGCTAGGAATAAAGTTTGGTAATTCAGATAGAGAGATACAGGTCACTGCCACTCAAGCTGAGAGAGCACTAAAGTCAATTTTAGGAGTAGATAGCCAATCTCGAGGGCACCTTCATCTACAGAAGCTGCACGATGCAAAGCAAAGGAGAGGAAATAACTCAGAGCAAAGACCACAACGATCTTTGCATTGTGGGTGTAACCCCACCCCACCCCCCGACTGGCCAGAGGGATGATGACCTCCACATCTGTGATCATGGCATCCAGAACAAAAGCACTGCAAACAGACCCAGGGTGTCACTGCATCCTGGTTGCTTAGTCCTCTTCTTAGCAGAGTTATCTGCATTCGCTGGGTGAAACAAGAATAAGGCAGTAGTAGCTTTAGTGCAAATGATTTCTTTTTTCCTAACTCTTTCATTTTCCCCCATCAGTGAATTGTCCCCTCCTTCCATCTCCTATTCACTCTCTATCTCACTGTATGCAAACCACAATCCCCCTTTTCTTCTTTCTGCTTTATTTTCCTGAACACTCATTAACTACTCACAAAGGACCGTGCCTGGCGGATCGGAGCTGCAATTATCTCCTGGTTCTGACCCGTGTTCAGCGGTCAGAGATTAGCATCAGCAATAATAATGGAGTGTGAGATGCAGGCAGCCGCATGCTGGGGATTTGACAAGTATCCAGACTGCGAGAGCTAGCGTGAGGGGAAGGGAATCCACACAGGGAACTCTGTCCTCGGGAAGGTGCATGTGGGTGTTTTGGTTTTGTCAGAGGGAAATTCCAACACATCCGTTAGGACTGTTAAGGCAGGATGATCAACTTGTCCTCCAGTATTGCACCTGTAAATCCTGTCTACTCCCACTCATTCTGCTGTGCCTATGGACCCAAAGCAATCAGGAGATCCTTCCTGCTGCAGTTACCCTCCTGACTTCAAATACAGTTTCATTTGCAAACTCACCAGGAAAATAGATCACCAATTAATGCATATTAGTGAGGAAATATCTCCTAAGCTGTTAAAATAAGTAGTCCTTCCTTTTACCACTCCCACTAAAAGACAGAGAAAATATTAGCCTGGCTTTACTGACTTCTGGAGTGCTTCCTCACTGAGGATTCCTGTGCACCACTCACCCTTTCTGTCCACTCATTCGACTGCTTAAGGCATCTATACATCATCATCTCAGTGCACTATCCTGCAATTAAGATTCCACAGTAGCCTTCAGTGTGGGTCTCCTCATTTCTCTTAGCTTTTCAGCAGCTTTGCTAAATTCAGTGGTTTTGTTTGTATTTGGGTGTATGATGGGGTTTCAGTTACTCCAACCAGGCTCTGACAAACAGGCAAGTCCTGTAAAATGATTGAAAGAACAGTCAATCTTTGGCTCAGTTTTATCTCCTCTATCTATTAACATTATTAGAGCTGCCTCTATATCACATCCTTGGCTGAACCTTCATCACAAAATATCTAAGATGTCAAAACTTTCCTGGCAATGTTGGAATTTGCCTGTCAACACCTTCTGGATAGTATAGTTTCCCCCCCAGTGGGGAGTTTGTGAACAAGATTCCTAAATTCAGGGATGTATGAGTTCAGGATAGAACTTATCTGTTTATTTGTCTGGGAATAACATTACAAGCTTAGCTGGTAGATAGCAAGAAACAATAGATGCAGGTACAACTAGTAAGAGACTGATTTTCTCAGTATGAGAAAGGGATGTTTTGTTCATACTCCTTCCCAGTCAAGATGCTTTATCTCCTCTGAAATTTTCAGTCTTCTAGAAAACAGGGAAAGAACTCTCATCAGAGTAAACTTTTTCAAGAGAAGACTTCAAAATCATCTTGCATCTGGCTAGCTTAGACACAAGAATATACCTTATCAGAGCATATCAGTGCTCCCTGAGACTGGTATCTGCTGACAGATAGAAGTGCTGGCTGTCTAGAAGTACAGTGATAATGAAAAAAAAATTTTAAAAAGTTAATCAAAACTTTCTGAACCTCAAAAACTGTCCAGCTTCAGATCTGGAGGAAATTCAGGTTTGATTTTTCTTGTAGCTGATTAACTCTGCCTGAAAAAAAATATCCTTAACTATATTCCACTGTTATAAGCCATCTGAAAAATGACACAAAGAAAATTCCCAAAAACAACCACATGAGTTATTAAATGTTTGCAATTCAAGTGGCTTCACACTCACTTTTGCACACTGCTTTAAGCAGATTTTTTAATTTTTTTTTTTTTTTTTTACTGGCACAAGAACTTTTACCAAATAACTGTAAATTTCTGTAGGCAAGAATTTACACCAGCACCTCCTATGTGCTCGGTGCCCTTAAGTAAGAAACAATATTGGGACTTAGACAACCAATCGCAACTGCAGATTGAGTGAAGATAGAAAGAGCTATGAAGTAGGAGGGAAGAAAAGCCAGGAGGCAAAGTAGCAGCATTACACTTTTGAAACCACGGAATGTGAGTTGAACGATGTTTGTGATTACTTCCAATCTGCCAGTTTCAAAGGCACAAGGTTTAGTATGAACAGCTACAGTTTTTATGTGGAGGACACATATTCCAGGTCAACCACAGATAAACTTGATTATATAAGTCTTTTTTTAGTTACTGTAGTGAAATCATTAATTGATCTTTTATTGTGCCTTAGAAATCAATGAGGAAGTCGTCACCTCTGCTCTCATCCTTGCTGTTCAGAAAAGAACAGGATTTTGTCACTGAATGGACCAGGGAGGAAACCCTAGTCCTCCACATATATGCAATCTTCTAGCTATATTAAGTCCAAGGAATGCTGCTACTGCAGCAAGTCTGCACTCCCCCACATTAGTTATTCCCATTTGATATGTGAACAGAGGATGCTGCTTTGCAGGGTTGTCAATCCAGCATGGAATTCACTTTGGAAAACTGTATATCTGCATAAGAGAGGGGAGAAGATGGGGGGAATAACTCTCCTGGTACTTCTGTTCATTATTTAAAGCAACAGTTATTTTCTCTCTCACATTTGCTTTCAAATTTGATATCCAAGAGACAAGATTTCTTCTGCTAGGCACCACTGGGGGAAACAGACAGTGCAATCAGAGTTTCAGAGAATGCTTCCTTCCAGCATTTCAGGCAGAAGGAAGGTCCAGAGGAGATGGAACAAGCAGCAATATAGAATCTGAAAAGACTTTGAAATGAAGCTCTGATCTCTTCTGGTCCACACCTCACATGAGCCACCACTTCAGGCGCCTTTGTTCCTTGTCTAACACTACCAAATACAGAATGCAAGGAAAAACTAGGAAGTAGGTTCTGTTAAAAGGAGGGAATTTATCAGGGCTTCTCCTGCCAAACACCACTAGAGGCAGCTACAGTAATGAACATCTGACCAGTGCACTCAGCTCCCCACATCTCTGAAATGGTCTTCTCGAGGTTCATCACTGACTGCTCTGCTCAGGTCAGGATTCAGCAGGCTGCAAAATAAAAACATTAAAGAAGCTTCAATTCCTGTCTGTACCCATCAGTTCCTTCCAGATGCTATCAGCCCTGTGCCTCAGAGGACTTTAGGTGATGTTGGGTGGGTAACATTTTACTGAAAAAAACAGTCTGGGCTCAGACCTGAACTTAGGACCTCAGAGCTGGCCCTGATGATACTTCACACTGTGTCATAATTGAACTTTGCAGCTGCTCCTGTCCCTGTAATGAACCCAACAGGTACCTGGATCCAAATGTGCTACTTGGAGCATATACGATTCTTGAGATCAGCAATTAGGCAACGGTAACTCATGCAGTATAGAGAAGGCCACCAGATAAATACAGACTGTATAACCTGGTAAGCCTTTACAAGACAGGGCAAAACCAGCATATTATGGGATTTCAGGTAGGGAGTACAGCATCAGCCAGCTGGAGGGGAGAACATTATTAACAAAGCACTTTCACTGAGCTACTTGATAACTTTGGATGAAGCAAGCAGAGTCTAGAGGATACATTAACTTTGTGCATACGTAGAATAGGCAAGCCTTATGACTGTTAATGGCTTTGTTAAATCATTTCTCTTAGCAAATCTGTCTGTAATAACGGATTGTTGCAAGTTCCCTCATTTTTTAAGCTGCTTTGAATCTTACACATGGAAAGTATTAAGTGCTGGCATTACATCTGTAAAATTAAGGCCCTAAAAAGGTCAAAGTCATCAGCTTAATTTTGTAAAGAGGATTGAACAACTCTGAGATCAGGGTATCTGATTAGTTGGACCTTGCAGAGTGCTTTTTGTTGTCTCCTCCACCTCCCAAAGGTTTATGGCTGTTTGTAGTTAATTTTGTGGTAGCATAAAATACCAGACTGCCAAACTGCAAAAGTAAAGGGATCTTGCATGTTTAGATCTGCAAGCAACATCAGCCTTTGCTTCTCTATTCATTATCTCATCTCTCTTTCCCTGACTCCCTTACTATCCTAAAAAAAAAAAATAATTAAAAAAATAATCCCAGCAATTAAAGTGAGAAGAAATTCACAGAATGAAGAAAAATTGTAATCTTTGTGTCTCATTCTGTCCAAGCCCTTTCTGGCTAACTGCCCAACAGGAACTCTATTTATACCAGCAGAATTTTTTTTTTTTTTTCAGAAGGTGGTTGAAGAGCTCTGCTATATCTCATCTACCCATCTGATAGGCAACTAATCAGCCATCAAATCATAGTGATTTTCAGATGTGGAGCAGGGTCTGAAGCCAAAGGTGAAAAGCATTAGACATCCTGCCAATTTGCATACAGGTAGCCACATGAGTGCTTGAGGTCTGGAGGGTAAAAAGTCACATCCACCAAAATGAGCATGAAAAATGTGAACAGAGGAGGTTCTGTTTTGACCATCAGCTTTCTCTTCAAATCACAGAATCATAGAACCATAGGGTTGGAAGAGACCTTAAAGAGCTTCTAGTTCCAACCCCCCTGCCATGTACAGGGAGATCTCCCATTAGATCAGACTGCTCAAAGGCTGTTTGAAGGAATTGCTGAGGCTTTGGTTGACAAGCAAAGTAGACAACACCCACCCCAGCACACTGTAAGCATGCTGCAACCATCAGAGAAAAAAGTGAACAGTTAGCCAAGCCCGTTTAGTCTGCTACAATTACAATGACAATATTTTTTTTCAGAACATGCTACATCTAAACTTTTGGAGACATCTATGGATTGTGTAACCTTGGAAATCCCAGCTTCATTTGATCAGTATGAGGAGCCCTTGTGTTATTTATCACACAGAAAAACGTCGTTCTGCAGGACCATCAATCCATCCTGAAACTCAATGTGTTGAAAGAAAAGTAAATTTGCATGGTGAAAAACAACGGCAGACGAAAAACCTCGCAAATATAGCTGGCATCAGGGGAAGAAAAGATGTGGTTGTTCTATATCAATGCAGGTGAAAGGTTTTCCTGTGCTAGGCAGAGGGGAGAAATGCTAGAGAAATGGTTTTACCAAAAGTACTCAAGGTTAAGTTTCCAAGCAAAATTAAACAAGTCAATTAGATGAACAGGGCCTTTGTATAACCCTTCAAGGTCATTCAAGCTGTCTCCAAAATGCAGGTGGAAACCACTACTCATCAAAGTTGATTTAAATGCATTTATATTTCTCTTCCCCTTCCTGTGGGAGGGCTAGAAATGGATAAGGCTTTATATTTCAGCATCAAGATTTATCACAAAGCATGTTTTCAACAACCAGTGGGCTATACAACTGGTTTGACCACCCTCATACTCCTGTTAACCACACAGACCTTCTTCCCTCCTGGGGCCCACTGACCCTCTTTCTTCAAATACAGCTCTAGAATCTATTTCTCATCTCCCAAGAAGCTAGTGCAAAAATCTATCTCTTAAGCAATAAAATGTGGCAAAAATATCCTGATATAAAAAAAAAGAGCAACTCCACACAAACACCTAAGAACTATTCTAATGAATATCACAACACTTACCAAAGAAAAGCAAGAATAAACATTTGCTTCCTTCAGCTATCATACTACTGGCTCCACTAGCCTCTGCAGTAAGACTTTCTTGTCCCTGGCTGAAGAAGTTTATATCTCTCTTTTTATGAAAGAGGAGGATGCAGGAGCACAAGGCTCCTTTCATCTCTGCCTGACTGAAGAGAACCACCCTTTGGCAACAAAAATTACAGCAACACTACACAGGGTCAGGAGTTCAGACCTAGACATCTAAACTGTTGATGTTTAAAGTCTTGGCAGATAGAGGTCATCCTCTATCTCCCATGAGATATGCTGCCAGCTTGCAAAAAAAGCTCTGTGATCTTGGGGACAGTTTGTTTTAGGAAACCAACTTCACTGACACCCAAACTACAACTTTCTTGATACTACAGCAGTACTGCAGCATTAACCTATCCTGAGTTTTAGACCAACTGTTCCATTTCCTTCCTCAGAAAACTCTGCTTCCTACCACTGGGAAAAAAAAATAAATCTTTATTTTTGCAATTAGCTTTTGGAGAAAAACTGATGTGACAGAAGTCAGTAGGCATAAGTGTTACTTTGTATATCTTTATTCAGCATGTACAGTATTGTACACACAACCATCCACCACAGAGCAGACAACTAAAATATACAGAACAAGATGTTAAGATCTTGCAGAAAGTTGGAGACTCTCAATTTCTAATACCTCCAGAGAGCTTCATTCAAGAGAAAAGAGAATAACTGACCTGTGACTCATCTCTACTTGTCCCTTCTCTTGCTGTGACTTACAGTGGAATTCTATTTTACTGAACTCCCCTTGAAGGAATCATTTGACTCAAGAGATCAAACCTGACTTCCCCACCAAAAAACAGTCTCTGTGTGTGGGCAGAAGTCTTTGCCCTATTGATTAGAGGGCCATCAGCTGGATCAGATTGGAGGTGATTTCTGGTAATACTTTCCAAAGATAGGAAAGAATTTGACATCTCTTACATAAAAGTGCTTCTTAAAGCCAATTAGAACCTGACTGTCCTATGACAGTATTAAAATACCTACAGGGGAACCAAATTGTGTCCCTGCAAATGGGTATTTTGCATTTCTGCATACAACTCAAGGGGAGGGGAGAGGAGGGGAGCTCCTTGCTGTGCAGACTTCCATCCCTTGTCTGAAATGAACCAAATGGGTACACCTGGATGGCATGAACCCTACCAAGGGAATTCAGGTACAGGGATTTCATCTGTCTGTACATTCCGCTACTTGGACAAAGGATTTCACAAAATGAGCATCTCTCTTACATACCATGTCACAGCCCACTATCAAAATGGCACTCAAAAGCCTAGGAGCAAATATGCATATCTGTCACCTGAACACCTATCTATTGTTGATATAATTATCTACCTTCTAATTATTGAGCTAGCCTCAACAGCTTCATACCACCCACCCTCCTAGACAACAATCCCTTCACAGGGCCTCTGGACATGTGCTGATCCCTGTCTTTCAGAAGCAGTAGGACCACAACAAGGTATGCCACCTGTAGACTTAAAGAGCAGACACCAGTGTGTAGCTGCTGGTTTAGTACCCAGCAGAATGGCACATGTGATCTGAGCCATATGTCAAAATACACTGAAATCAAGACTTTGAAGTGAAGGCCCAGGATGTCTCTCACTTTTTCAAGGCAGCTGCACACCAGGTTACAGGAGAAGCAGAAGGTGAGCTGGGCTCTCTTAAACCCTAAGTTGATGCACTAACTGCAGGGATGCTTTTGTCCTCTACCAATTACTTCAGCTTCTACTTGTGTTGTTGCTGTTCTAGTGGCAAAGGAGGAAAAACAGTACAAAACATTCAGATTAAAGTTTTCAGGTGCTAAGATCAACCCAGCCTACTTCTAGGGATTCATCTGTCCATATTCTTCATTTATCTTCATTTCACACTGTTGTTCATGCCAGGTAAGTTGTCTCTGCCAGAAAGCTCTTGGAAAGAGGAAGTGTCATGAGAACCACTGCAATTATAGATCCAAACCCACACCAGATGGGTCAGAGAAGCCATTTCGGAAACTTTGTGTCTAGGACCACATGTTTATATACATATACCTCTAGTTTCAAGCATGTCTGTTTCTTCTACTTTTCTTTGATAAGCAAAGGTTACCACTCTCTACAAATTCCCAACAGTGCTGCCAAACTCTAGATGTTTATAGTGAAGGGATGTTTGCAGCAGACTGAAAACAAAGCTGCTGCGCAAAGGCTGAGTTCATTGCATGGGTGCATTTTGGAGTAGTACTTCCTGAACTTTGTGCAGGGAAGACATACAAAGCAGCCCTCAGTAGGTCCATGAAATTGCACTGATGGGCAAAAAAGCAGCAGATAAGATAGAGATCAATGAGGATCCTAAAGAGCTGTATGAAGAGCCACATTCTGCCAGAGCATTGTCATATGACTGGCAGTAAGCAGCCACTTAAACGTAATGTTTTGCCAGTTCCTTTCTAGGAGACCCAGTTTAAAAATAAGCATACCCAAAAATGTGCATCTTTGTCTCCTCTAACTACACAGAGTGGACAGTATAGTCTAACCGTCCATCTACCATCCAGTTCCTCTCCACATGATCCCACTAACAGCTTTTCCAGGATTACAGAAAGGGCATCACAAGGGACAAGAATTGCATAAAATCCTCAGACCTTGTCCATATACAAGGACAGCCAAACAGCCCTAGGAAGGCAGACTTCTTTATGTTCTCATTTGCCCATGACTACACATGCCTCAGTGTGAGAACAGGGGGTGTGTGAGTAAACATGATGGGTGCAGTTTGGGGCAATTCATAACCTGAGCACAAGCCAAATGGAGTCAGCAAGGCAGAAGCAAGGGGTGGAAAAAACAGTTTGCAGCTGCTCCTGGGAGAGTCTGTCCCCCAAACCACTCCACTGTCATCCAAGCAGTGAACAAACCTTGAGGCGGTTCTGGTCTAATGACTTAGAACATCTCAGGGGCATTCTTCTGGAGCATGCTCTGGAGTGTATCCTGCCTTTCCACATTATGCAGGGTTGCCGTGCAAAACCGTCCTAGATTCTATCACAAAATGGAAATTTGGGGATGAAAAAAACCAAAACCCAATGCTTTCAAAAGGAGTCAGAGCCTGATTTATGGCTTTATATCCAACCAATTCTAGTTCGGTGGAGAGAGTGAGTTTCTGCAAGTAGAAGGTTGTTTTGAAAACTCCTGAACATTTCTGAGCCAGAAAAATGTTCAAAAAAACCCTTTTTATGTTATTTTCCTGGTAGTACCTGCAACAATCCCCCAATAATACATTTGCTTACCAAGATAAAGAGGGGTTCAGTCACCATACATCAGTACAGGATACAAACAGCAGTATGTTACTGCTTGCGCTAGGTCAGGCAGGCTGATCACAGTGGACTCATCACAGCAAAAGCTGTTTTCCAGGCATGTAACAGCTTACAGGGGGCCCCACCTTTGCAATAGCTTGTCCACCCCAGACAGTGTGCCAGGGGAGATGCAGAAGTGTTGCATGCAGAATATATAGTTACACCCACACCTTGGCTATACAGACCTGACAGAGAAATTCCAAGGCAGCTAAAGCGGGACTAGGACCCTAGCACAGTGCAAACACTTCATGAAGGTTGGTTTGCCCACTCATGTCAGCCACTGCACTTTCCTGCTACGCAACAGGCCGGACGAAGAGTCCAGAGCTCCTGAAAATATCCATATCCCTCTTCCTACACATTAAACACCATGTATTATTTTTACAGCTGCCTTCTTTTTCTACTACTCCTCCATCTACCACCTTTGTTCTGCCTCTCCAAGATCCCACACTGCATGCTTCGAGGAGAAAGGCTGCAGTGCTCAGTTTTGCCACCCATTCCAGCACGACTGCCTCTCTTGTACTCTCCTAACCAAGAGGAACCCTTGCACATGAGAAGTCTTCCTCAGGATACTCAGGCCTTGTACTAGGATGCACCTTGGACAGTCCCAAGAGACAGCCCTGGCTGCCTCTGTGCAGCATGTTATCCATATCTGCACACCTCCCAGACCACTGCAGCCCTTACACAACATCCACTCAAGTGGTCCTGTCATTCCCATAATTCTTCTAGAAACTTTGACTTAGTGATGACAGGCAAAATACATCTGTGAACATCCCCTAATTCCCATAAGCCTCCCTCTCTGTCCCTGCCAGGCATAGATGATGCGTAGTGGTTTCAGAGTACTACTTTAAAACCTCATGAGTCAATCCCTAGTATCCCTTAATATTTGCTCGCAGCATGTAAGTGGGGCGTCATGCTGTTCCCTTCCGTGACCTCAATATCCAATTCTTGTTCCCCTTGGTTGCTTCACTTGAAGGAATAATACCATCTGTGGCAAAGATAATACCCTGTAGCAGCTCCTCAGTACACGTGGTCATTCTGATTTCTTCCACCAAACCCCCTGCAAAGCAGAGTGAGGTGCCATGTGTAACCCACATGTTCAGCTAATACAAAAAGCCTTTAACAGCAGCTCTTTTAAAACCTCAGACTAATCCTATTAACTCCTAGCAGCAGGTGCAAAGGTGTTGATACTCCCAGTCCTATGCCTCCCACAGGTACAGAGATGCTCGTGGGGCACTTGTTCCCTCACAGGCAAGCACACAGATGCTGTCCCACAGGTGGATCTGTTCATGCCCCCACCCCACTCAGCAGTCACGCACAGTTCTGCTCAACAGTGTTTTACTGGGAGGGGTAAGCTGCACATACCTTGTTATGGTGTAGAGAGAAAGCAGAGCTCTAGATCTTTATTAGAGGTAGACGCAGGCTTCTCAGAGCAAGGCTTAAACACACGGCTGTGATTTTATCTCCCGTGTCCAGTTGTCATTAGCATCATTGCCGATTTGGTCACATATGGATAGCACGATGTGATCTCTGTTGTCTTGCTCCTTTCCCCTGGGGTTAGGCACTGCTTTTTCTCATTACCTTTTTGTTGAAAAGTGTTTATCATGGTAGATAATCTGAGAGAAAGCTCCTTCTTGAAATAATTTGTCTTTTAGCCAAGGGAGTATGAAGTGTCTCACAGTTTCAGTCTCGTCTGCCATTTTAAAGGGTCATTCTATTTTCTTATGCTACTGTACTGCAGCTCTAGCCATCCAGCTTTAAGTTATGTTCAGTATTTTTACACATGTAGCAAAAAACAAAAACAAAAAATCAGACTTGGCATAAAAATGTTGGGTGTAGGAGAAGTAAAGGAGTCACATTCCTTAGTTCAGATTCCCTTACTGCTTGTTAGACTATCTGCCTTCACATGGCAGATTTGATGTTGACAGAGGTACAGATGCCCTCCTTCCCACAACAGTGGGTGTCTGCTTCACCGGTAGCATGGTTAGGCAAACAGGAAGAGAGAGCTCTATAGAAGACAATACTGTTTTCACTAAGACTTTGGGGCTGAACCTCTGATGCTTTAGAGCAGAGTGCTTCAAATCAAGTAGCATGAAATGCAGCAGGTTTTGCTATACTTTGGTTAGAAGTAGGGAAGGAAAACAATTCTATTCTGTAGATAATTTGATGGCAGTCACTGTGTAATGCAGAGAAAAACTTAGTAGTACTAAAATTTTGTTATCTCTTGGGGAACCTGAAGACTTTTTTCATTGTAAGGTAGTGATGAAACATTGAAATTTCTTTTCTTTCCCATGGAACGCAAATTCCAATTCAGAATGTTGACGGTTTTGATCAAAACATAGCTTTTGATGATGTCAAAATCAAAGCACTTAATTTTACAGAAGTAACATAAAATGTTCTATTTAAAATTGTTTCAACAAACTAAATGTCCCTCTAACACAGTTGCTTACAGCAATCCAATTGCTTCCTGGCTTGATTATGGCTCCAGTAATACACTGTGACACAAGACTAAGTAACACATGGTTCTGCCTCAAGTTGAGCAGAAAAAGCTCTGCATTACATTATGGTATTACAGGTCTTCCGTTGCACCTAGCACTCAGTGAAGACAGTGGTGTTGGAAAGGCAATCTGGGAAAGCAATTTCCTAAGGAAACACAGTTTGGAGTTTGTTTGCCTTACAGAATTTTTGCCGTTGCTACTCTAATGATACACATAGTTAGTTACCTTTTAAAATCAGCTCCACTCTGTGCCCAAGCATGGCAGAGTAGACCCACATGTCACCCCTTGTGCAGGTGTCTACATGCAACAACCTGCTTCTACATGCACACATGGATCAGAGATAATGTGATAGCTCAAACCTACAACACAGAAACCTGCAAAATTCAGACACCAGTCAAGAGGAGACACATATCCTGATAACCTTTTAGGGACTGTTGCTAGTGGTGCTCCCCAGAAGTCAGTCCTGGATCCAGTCTTGTTCAACATACTCATCAATGACCTGGATGAAGGGACCGAGTGTATCTGCAGCAAGTCTTCTGAGGGGACAAAACAGGGAAGTGTGGATAACACACCAGAGCTGGACTGCCATTCATCAAGGCCTGGAAAGGCTGGAGAGTTGGACAGAAGGGAACTTACTGAAGTTCAACAAAGGCAAGTATAGAGTCCTCCACCTGGGGAGGAATAACCCCCTGCAGCAGTAGAAGTTAGGAGTTGACCTGCTGGAAAGCAGCTACATGGAGAAGGACCTCGGAGTCCTGGTGGACAACAGGTTAACCATGAGCCAGCAGTGTGGCTCTTGTGGCTAAGAAAGCCTGAGGTGCATTAAGATGAGTGTGACCAGCAGGTTGAGGGAGGTTCTCCTCCCCTTCTACTCTGCCCTTCTGAGGCCACATCTGGTGTATTGCGTCCAGTTCAACAGAGATAGGGAACTACTGAAGAGAATCCAAGAGAAGGTTACAAGGATGATTAAAGGATAGGAACATCTCTCTCATGAGGAAAGGCTGAGAGACCTGGGGCTGTTTAGCCTGGAGAAGAGAAAGCTAAAAAGGGATCTTAGCAATGTTCATAAAGATCTGAAGGATGGGTATCAAGAGAATGGGGCCAGTCTCTTTTCAGTGGTGCCCAGTGATAGGACAAGAGTCAGTGGGCACAGATGAGAACACAGGAAGCTCCACCTCAACATCAGGAAAAACTTTTTTACTGTGAGAGTGAAGGGGCCTGGAACAGGCTGCCCAGAGAGGTTGTAGAGTTTCCTTCTCTGGGGACTTTCAAAACCCACCTAGACACATTCCTGTACAACCTGCTCTTGGCAAACCTGCTTTGGCAGGGGTGTTGGACTAAACGATCTCCATAGGTCCCTTCCAACCCTTCACATTCTGTGATCCTATATACACACATAGAATCTTACACACACCTATGCTAAGGTGCATGCAGGACTTGCAACACCAGTTCCTATATTTTCTTGGAATTGCCCTAGGACCAGACAGGCTTACTCTTTTGTTTAATCCAAAACACACATAGTGTTCAGTCCTGCCACTCACAAATCATCCCAGCTCCCTCGGGAGAGCAGATCTGGCAGCCTTGTCTCAGCTGAGACAGAGGCTGCAGTTTGTGCCAACAAGGAGAGAAATCCCGCCAAAACCTTGAGAACAGCCTTGGGTTCATTCACATTTTCTTCTGTTCCTCAGGGGAAAGAAGGGGGGGAAAAACAAACCAACAAACAAACAAAAAACAAACCCAGCTGTGAATTTATTGACTCTCCCTTAAGAATCTCTGGAGCAGTAAATTCCACCTTCATGGCACTGGCTAATTAGGCATTTATTTAACTCTGTTGCTGTGGGTTGGTGTTTTTTTAATGACTCACCGCTGTTGTTTGAAGTTCACTGTCTATTATTTGCAATAAAAACCTCTGTCATGTTTTTGCCTCATTATTCCTAACAAATAGTGCATTTGCTGCCCCCCCACCCCACGTTGCTCCCTGCCACCCTCACCTCTCCAGCTAGCACTCCCAGAGTTTCAAAGACCAGCTGTTAGCATTTTGTCGACAGAGTGCTTTTGAGAAACTTCTGTCACGGGCTCCAGCACAGCAGGGGCTTCTGAATAAAATATCAGCCCTTCAAAAGGGAATTAAGGCAGAGAACAAAAGTAACAGGGAGAAGAGAGGCCGGTTCTGTTGTCCCCTCCCGCCCAGCAGTTTGAAAGAGGAAGCCCTTTAGTGTCACTCTGAAGCAGTGACCTGCAGATGCACTGGACAGCTGTGATAGCCAGTTACTCAATGATAATTGCCTTTGGGATGAGAAAGGGAAGAAGCAGTGAAACACTGTTCTTAGGAACGTAGTAGTGCAACACTCTTAGATCAGTGGCATCAAGCTCTTGAGCATAACTTTTATCTGTACCCAACTATGACTTCTGTGATTTTACTCCACTTTGACTTCTCCAAGCTTCACTTACCCAACCTTCACTATAGAAGCATTTCTTCCAGCCCAAGAAAGGGCTTTAAAACTTGCTAATATTTTTTTTCCAGGTGAAAAGCAGTTTTTCCCAAACCAAGTTAAAAAAAATAGAAGTGGATTGATATACTTGGTTTCTACTGAATTCCCAGATCAGCAAATACCACTCATTTTCAAGAGGGGCAAGAAGGAAATTGGGCAATTATAGGCTGAGCAGCCTGATCTTGATTCCTGGGAAGGTGATGCAGCAAATGTTTGTAGAAACCATCTCCAAATATCTTAAGGATAAAAAGAGAGTAATTGGAAGTAGCAGTTAACATCGATTTATGAAGTAGAAATCATGCCTGATCAACCTGATAGCCTTCTACAATTAAATTACTATTTTAGAAGACGAGGAAAGGGCAATAGATATTGTTTACCTTGACTTTAGCAATGCATTCAAAACTTTTCCATAACATTCTCAATAGCAACCTGATGAACCACTGACTAGATAAGTGGAGAGTGAGGCTGAAATCTGGTGGAAGTGCTGGTCTTAAAGGGTTGGAATAAGCATGACAAAGCCTGGCTGGAAGTTGGTCACTAGCAGTGTTACACCAGGCAGCCCAATACCATTTAACATCTTCAATAATGACATGGACAATGGGGCAGGGTGCACTTCCAGCACGTTTGCAGAAGATAAAAACTAGGAGTGGCTGATACACCAGAAGGTTGTGATGCCATTCAGAGGGTCTTTGCCAGGCTAAAGAATTGAGGCAATGCAAATCTCAGGTAGTTCAAAGGGAAACACAAAGTACTACACCCAGGGGAGAAATAACCTCATGCACCAGTACATGCTAGGGTCCAACTGGTTGGAAAGCAGCTCTGCAGAAGAGGCTCTCGGAGTTATGTTGAGCAACAGGTTGGTGACAAACAAGCAATGTGCCCTTGTGGCAAAGGCAGTCAGTAGGCCCCTGTAAAGAAAAGGACTGACAAAAAGTCAAGGTAGGTGATCCTTCCCCTCTACCCACCACTGGAAATACAGTGTTTGAGGTGCTGTGCCCTGATCTGTGCTCTCCAATGCAATAAGGACATGTCATACTGGAGTAAATCCAGAAATAGGCAACTAAGATGATCAAGGGCTTGAAGAATCTGATATAGGAGAGGCTGACAGAGTTGGGATTGCCTACCCTCAAGAAGGCAAGTCTTAAGGTGAATCTCTTCAATCTAAACGTCTGATGGCAGGCAGTAAAGAAGGCAGTCACTCTAGTTAGTGGCATCCAATGAAAGGGCAAGAAGTAGAAGTTTCAAATTAAAATACAGAAAATTCCCTTTAACATGAGGAACATAAAAAGTTGGGGAGGGTTAGGGTTTTTGTTTGTTTGGTTTTGGTTTGTTTTTTTGGGGGGAGTCTGTTTGTTTGCTTGGTTTGGTTTTGGGTTTGTTTTGTTTTTTTTTTTAAACAGCAAGAGTGGCCATACACTGGAAGAAGATGCCCAGAGAGGCTGTGGAGTTTCTAGCCTGGCCAGTAGTTAAAACACATCCAGACACAGCCTTGACCTATATCCTATACTACTTGACCATGCATTCAGTAGACAAGTTAAACTAGAGAATCTCCCTCCAGCCTGAATAATTCTGTGACAGGAGGTTCTCTGAACACCAACCACACATCAGACAGATTTCAGAACAGCCTGATGACAATTAGGAATTAAAAAAAAACAAAAAAACAACCAAAACCAACACAAAACTGTTCATTTAACCTAAAATGAGATGTCAACAAATTTAGAATGATTCCAAGTTGAAGAAATCATCAAAGTTCACCCCTTCAATCACAGCTTCTCTTTAAATATTTTGTAACAAAGTGACTCAGCTTGCTCTGCTTATGCTTTGCCTTTATGCAGCATGTTTATCTGCAAGAAGAAATATTGTCTGTCTTGGACCCTTTGCCAGTGCAGTAGAATTTCCACAGGGAGGGATGCATACCCACATTTGCTGCTGCTCCTTTTCAGATGCATTACAAAAGCCCCACATCACAGGATGCCTTCAGTCTCACCAAAGACACCAGCTGGTAAGTTAAGACAACTCATTCTGCCATACATGGTGAAGTTTTAGCTTAGATGGTTATTAAGATGCCTTAATCAGGCTTGTGCTTTCCAGGCTTTACAGCTCTCCAAATATCTAGACACTTAGTGCAAATCCTTTATTCATAACTTAGCCAAGCTATACATATTTAAATCTGTCCTTGTAAATAAGGTCACCCTAACCCTTGATAATGTTTTTGTTCTGCACGCCATATAAACTGTTAGATATTCTGGAAGTCAGGTATCCAAACTGCAATGTTGCATTTCAAAAGTGATTGCATGAGAGCTATCTAAAGGTGTTCCTCCCACCTTCATGCTGTGACACTTTGACTTATGAAGTCCCAAAACAGAGCACTTAGATTTACCCTCTGCTTAGCAGCTTCCATGGCTGTTTTCAGCATCATCATCTGCTGCTTTTTTTGCTTCCTCTGTGTGCATATGTGTATAGGGACACATTCCTCCTGCCTTTGTCACATTTCTGGAACTTATGGCCAGCTCACCCAAGTATACATCTCCATTCAATGTATTAAAAGCAAAATAACATATTACTTAGAAATTTACTTTTTTTTTTTTTCCCAGAACTTTAAAAGCAAAACAAATAATTTCACTGAGAAACAAAAAAAATGTGATCCCCCTCAAAACCCCTGAAATTGTCAGCTTCTGTCAAAAGACCAACAATTTATTCAAAAAGAGAAAACCAGACTTTTTGCAGTCATAGTTCTGTATTCAACCTTAATCAATTACAATGGCTTGTATTTACCAGTTAAATGTCATCTCACTAGATTCTGTTTTCTCTAATGATGTGGCTCCTCACTAGTGAGTTTAGACCAACATTTCTACTATATTCAGTGCTCTCAGACTTATTTGCAGCACCACGTCTGGTTTGGTGACATCCTGCCTCAAGACAGACACACATCGATTACAACTATTCCAGTGCAGAACAGGCATGACTGGAGGTCTACAAAATACAACCATGAATAAAGATCAAGGGATGGGCTCATTCAGCAAAAGAGAGTAGACAGGGGCAAGATGACATGTAAAGGCTCATTAAAAAGTTGAATTACTAAGTGTTCAGAATATCTGTGGTAGACCAAGCAAGAACCTCCAGGATATAATTGCAGTAAAAGAGATTTGATTTAAACATTAGGAAAAGCTTTGTTGCTGGAAGGATAGATGGAGACTGAAGCTGCTTAGTTAGAAATGGCACTGAGAATATAAATCTGCGCAGTGTAGTGTTGGCTCAGCATTTGAGAATGGTGAAGTATCAAATGCAATATCATGGGCGTGATGAGACCTCAGAGGAGGGAACATCCGTTTCAAAATGAAAACTGATTTTCCTCACACTTTCTTCACTACCTGTTCACAACATACTACAGTACAGAAGTAGAAGTGGTCTGACCAGCATTCAGGCACCAAGACAGGAGTTAGTCCATCCACTTACCTTCTTGCCACTACCTCTTCATAAATTGAAGGCTTTCTTTAGGCTTTCCTTTTCTGCAAGCACTGAACCAGGCATCCTGGGAAGCTGAGAGTTGATGGGCTGGGGTCTGAACGACCTGCTACTCCAGGTGCCAATACCACATGCCACTCTTACAGGCCACTTTCTCCTAGTCATTCTGGCCCTTCCACATCCAGACCATGCCACTGTTTCTTCATTCACACCAGTTTTGGCGTAACTATTAGATCTCTTCCATCCTTTTCTGTTACATTACATTTAATGCACCTTTATTGTGGATCCTCACATTCTAATAAGAAATGCACATTATTAGCCTTCCTCTTTTTCTAATCTCCCCTGGTTCCCTCAAAAGAGCTAGAGAAGTACATAGTGAAGACATACAAGGCAAGTGTCATTGTCAGTGATATTTGTGGAATGACTGGAGGTGGCTTGCAAACACCATGGGGAGTGTGGAGTGGAGTGAAGACTCCACAGTCAGGTGCACAGATGGGAACTTTGTGACACTTTGTAACTGATAAGCTGCATATTTGACATCCTGGGCCAATAGCCTGTCATTTTCTAACAATGTGAACTTTGCTCATTTTAATACCAAAACACACCTCCATCCCAAAGGCTATCTACCTCCAAAGTGCAACCACTGCTTGTTGAGCTTGCACCCTGAATTTTCTTTATCTATAAAAGTGAAGCAAGAGAATTTTACACCAATCATGATAAAGGTAGGGATAACTAGAGTCACTCAAGCTCCACCTCAAAGATAAGAAATAATATAAAAATGGTTTAAGAGAGGGGGAATGTTAGGGAAGGTACCATTATGAACAAGTGAGGGAAGATACCAATCACCTCTGACTTCTGGCATCATGACAGGCTTAGTTTCTCTTCCCCAGCCCAGGGACACCTTTGGGTAAGATCCAGACTTTCAGGAACTTTCAGACTTTCCCAAGTGCTTTCTCAGAAAACTTAGAATACTCTATAGAGCTGCTTTTTAATAACACGTTTTGTAACCAAGCTATGTTACTAACAATCTTGATATTTGCACGTGCTTTTGCAGACAGTATATTTATCACTGGCAATCCATATGAACCTGTAATCCTGTTCCTTTAATAAACTGCACTGTTCAGGTAGCTTGTTGTAAGTGTCTCTCGTTGGGCACCATGTGTGGGAGTGTGAATAGACAGAAAGTGCAACGCACTGTTGATTTCAACGGTGTTACTGGGCTTACAGCACTAAATGAACTGCATCCTTCATGTAGCTGGCTGCAAGCACGACTGGACAGAAGGTGTAGTGCACTATTGAGTGTGCTATCAGACCCCTAGTGCCAAAATGGACATCACTCANGGTGCACAGATGGGAACTTTGTGACACTTTGTAACTGATAAGCTGCATATTTGACATCCTGGGCCAATAGCCTGTCATTTTCTAACAATGTGAACTTTGCTCATTTTAATACCAAAACACACCTCCATCCCAAAGGCTATCTACCTCCAAAGTGCAACCACTGCTTGTTGAGCTTGCACCCTGAATTTTCGTTATCTATAAAAGTGAAGCAAGAGAATTTTACACCAATCATGATAAAGGTAGGGATAACTAGAGTCACTCAAGCTCCACCTCAAAGATAAGAAATAATATAAAAATGGTTTAAGAGAGGGGGAATGTTAGGGAAGGTACCATTATGAACAAGTGAGGGAAGATACCAATCACCTCTGACTTCTGGCATCATGACAGGCTGAGTTTCTCTTCCCCAGCCCAGGGACACCTTTGGGTAAGATCCAGACTTTCAGGAACTTTCAGACTTTCCCAAGTGCTTTCTCAGAAAACTTAGAATACTCTATAGAGCTGCTTTTTAATAACACGTTTTGTAACCAAGCTATGTTACTAACAATCTTGATATTTGCATGTGCTTTTGCAGACAGTATATTTATCACTGGCAATCCATATGAACCTGTAATCCTGTTCCTTTAATAAACTGCACTGTTCAGGTAGCTTGTTGTAAGTGTCTCTCGTTGGGCACCATGTGTGGGAGTGTGAATAGACAGAAAGTGCAACGCACTGTTGATTTCAACGGTGTTACTGGGCTTACAGCACTAAATGAACTGCATCCTTCATGTAGCTGGCTGCAAGCACGACTGGACAGAAGGTGTAGTGCACTATTGAGTGTGCTATCAGACCCCTAGTGCCAAAATGGACATCACTCAACCTAAGCTAGCCACCCCCCAGACCCTATGATATCTGAGGGCAGGCTGGAATGCAAAGGGGTTTATTTTCTGCTAAATTACCTTACCTCCTAATGCAAAAATGTTGTTGGGGAACATTCTCATTCTGAGAACTTCCCAGAAAGCAGTGAGGAACCAGTTCCTTAGACAGAGAAGAAAGCAAAGTACCAGTCTAAGAATCTTCCTCTTAATTATTGATAATCTGCAACATATCAGGACCCCAAAGGCATTTTCACACCATTGTTTCTGGTTTAATAACACCGGAGCTGAAGTACTACGCTGAAGTACTACACAGAGTATTTTCCTTCAAAGAAGTAAGTCTGTGAAATTAAAATTACAAGGGATGCCACCATTCACAGGAGCATCTGGATGGGCAGGTAGTGAATTGGGGCATGAAGTCTTGCTCCTGGACAAAGCAGTGTGGACATGGAGCAGCACATGTGGTTCTAAATAGATTTATTGATCTGCTCTCCATGAAGAGATGTGTTAAAAGGCTGGGAGATGCAGCTGGATTTGGGACAGGTAAATAAACAGGAATCTGCATTTCTGCCTAAAAGAGATAAGCCTGGCAGTAGGGGACATATAAACATCGAGGCAATCCACACCACAGTGAATGGATCCTTTTGTTGCAGAGTTTTAACACCCCGATGGGAAAGGCAGAGGGGAAAGACCATATATTACCTCTGCCTATAGTCTAACAGTACTTTTCAGCTCGATCCTTGGAGCTCTGGTATAAACTGTTCCTGGGGGAAATCTGAAAAAAAGGTGACTTTGAGAGTTAAGTTTATTACCAGTAGGACCCAATTCACTGCACCAGGATCACCCCTGGAATGAACACATCCACAGTGCCCACAAAAGGGAAGAGGCTCGAAATTGCCACTCTAATGACTGCACTTAAATTGCTGATCAGGTTGGGATTCAGAAAGCTAAAACTTCAATTCCAAACTATAGCCTGAGGCCACAGCATGTCTGAAGCAGAGGTTTGACAGAAGGGGCTCTCATAGTGCTTCGCTGACTAATGGGATTAAAGGGTTTTCATTAAATCAGCTGTAGTTATAAGGCTTTCACCTTATTGCACTTGCATCTTAAAAAGGTAAATGTTACTGTACAATTTGATACATTTGACTCGGAAAAGATTAGCAGACAGTTTGAAGTTTTCCATTCAAAGTAATCCACTATCAAAAACCTTGGCTGAACCCCAAGAGTTTGAAAGCAAGGCTGTTTTGAATTTTGGTATTGGGATGTGGACGGAGATCTTGCTTTCTGGATTCTTATCAGTCTAAGTGCTTTTCAAATGAAAGCAGCCCATAGTAAAAGTTCTTCTAGTCCATCTATGAAGACATTTGATTTAGGTCTGTAACTATCCCAAAATCAGGCAAGCAGTGAGAATTTTAAGAGTTTCAGGGCATAGCAGGTCTCAGTCAGGAATCTGGTGACAAGAGTAGGTAGAAGGCAGCTGATGCAAAACCCTCACTGATAATTCAGATGCCCTACTTCCTCCATTTCTGCTACACTGCACTTCCCATTATGCCTGAGAGATTATCTACTGTCTGTTGATAGTCGACCACTGGCAAAAGTAATTCTAGAATTTCACAATGGATTTGATGATCAAATTCTAAGACACTGATTGTAAGGAAAAATTATCTTGACTAGTGGCTAATGCAGATGAGGAATCAGAGGACAGAAGACCTCAGGAGCTGTCAATCAGTTGATACCATCTCAAATCTTTATCTTCATTTCTCCTTTGGACCAAACAGGGGTGAATTAGCTATGCACATTAATAAAAAGTCTCAGAGTTATGAGATACCTCATGAGATAAAAGGGGGAGGGGGTAGTGTGCAGTTTATTAACACACACATGCACATTCACCCCCTCAGGTAGGAGGATGGCCCTGTTGTATCTACATAACATGAAGTTCATGCCTGTAATGGGAAAGATGTTCTGTGTGACAGCTGCAGCCTGACTAAGCATCTCACATAGGTTGTTACTGAGCTACCAGCACTAACAGAATGATACCTTTTTCCAGTGTAGTCTCTGACTGCTGAATCAGTTGTGAGACAGATTAGAATGCAGCAAGACGTACATGGAGAAGGCTTAATGTTATAACAGAAAGTACCAAGATCTCCTCAGGCAGTCGTATCAGCAACTGTATATTATCACTATGCTTTTAAGGAAAAACAGTAAGTACCTTTTGTCACAGTCCCCCATGGTCTGAGCATCAGCTGTAGTTGCTACTCAGAAACTACCCAGACTATAAACTATCAACAATCGTAACCCTACCACCATCCTCCTTTACCACCCTTGGGCAGCCGCAGTCCAGATTTTCTGAAGACCTAGGTAGTAGGGCAATAGTCTTGAGCCACTCAGGAAGAGCACAAGTTTGAAAGTGTCAGCAGATGTTTTACTGAGCGTCTTGACCAAATTTCACAGTATGTGGCTGTTACAATTAGCAGCATAGTATTAAAAAAAGAATATGGAAGTATTTGGAAAAAAAACCAACTTACTATACACTGCAAGAGAACTAGGATTCTGAGTTAGTGACACAGTTCAGCTACTCTGCTCCCTGCTCACAATGACAAGAAACTCCCTGTGACCTATTCCACTCCTGGTGATTACTGTATGAAGAACTCCCAGACCATGGATCCCTGGGATTTCATTTGCCACAGCAGCAGCTGGAGATCAACTCAAGAACAGCCACAGTCAATATTTGATGCTGCAGATAAAAGTTGCCTGGGATATTCAGATTTTTTTTTCCAAAGAAGACTGCCACTTCTGTGTTCTGCAGAATTTTTTGTCGTCTTAGCAAGACCCAATCCCTCTTCACAGGAAAGAAGGTTGCTCACATTTTCTCCATATACACTGAAACAGAGCTGTGCATGATGGTATATCATGCTCCCAGAGCATAACCACAAGGAAAAAGCAAGATTAGAAGCCTCTATTGCCTGGCCTGCGCTTTGCCTTCTAACCAGGACACTTATGAAGTATTACTCCAAACACTTCAGTTTAGACACTCAAAATTTTCATTGAAACACTGTGGGTTTTTTTGTCTAGCGACCATTTGCTCTGAAAAACAGCCTTTGTGAAGGCATAGAGTTAAAGACTAAGCAAATCAAAAGAAAGGGGAAAGGCAGGAAAATAATCTTGAGACTCTTTTGCACATAACACTACTCATTTTAGAAAGGTAACAAAAAGCAAGCTAGTGACAGCAGAGGTGAAAGGGAAGAAAAGCATATTTCAGTGAAGAGATTTATTAAGGCCTGTCCTTTCTTTAACTACAGCTGTACACAAGATTGACATATCCTGGAAGCTGCCTTTGATAAAGTCCCTGCTCTCGCTGCCGCAATGCAAGGAAGGCCATTTCATCTGCAATCCATTTCCAAATTGTACTTTGCAAGCTTTCCTAATTTCATATCCCAGCCTCAGCTGCTAGTTGTCTCTCAGGTCAGTGCTTTACTAGCTTGTATTCATCAGCTAGTGCCTGAGGTATCCACTTCCTAACAACTCTTCAAAGAAAAAGCATAACAACAGAACAGGACAGAGTTCAGAAAGCAGCTGTCTCTTGAACCCTGACCCTGAATGGGGGACATGCAAGTGAGTTTGATTTATATTGATCTTGAAGACAAGAAAAAAAGATAGGCAGAGACTGTAAATTCTGCATATGCTTCCAATTCTAACACACCAGAGGACAGTCTTGGCATTGCAGCAACTGTGTGGTCCCTACTCAGGGAATACAACTTGCAAATAAAAAGGAAAAAATGAGAAACTGGCACAGGGAGGTCTCAAAGCCACTATTCCTTTTTCATTTAGAAATTAAGAATATCTTCTCTTGAGGTCAAATTAAGTAGTCAATATGATTAATCACTGAGAGATCATGAAAATGTAGGGCCAGAAAGCCTCTCCTATCCTTCCTTAAGGAAGCAGAGACAGTCCTACCTTGACTATTTCTGAAGATCCTTATCTAATCACTTAATAAAGTGAAGTTTATTCTAATGCCTTCTTGAGACATCTATTCAAGTGAATTGTCTGCCCTGAATTCATACACTCTACGTGGGTGAGGAAAGTTACTTACCATTTCTCTTTTTTTTTTTTTTTTTTTTGTGCTTCCTCCAAGATGCTGTCCTCATAATGCTCCTTTCCCTAGAGTCCATTTCTCCAAAGCTGTTACCAAGGCTGAGCAAAATGCTTCAGCTAGAGTGTCCTTAGAAGTACTCTCCTCCTTCCCTAGAAACAATCATTTCTCTAATCCTTTCAGGACAGTTTCCCTGCTCCCCCATTTTTTCCTCTGAAGATGGAAAGATCATTTTCTCCAACAGATCTTCCTTAGCACTGCTGCCAAAAGAGTCATCCCCTGTTTGCATTCATGCATTTGATTTCTCCTTCCTAAGAGCAAACCTCTACACTTGTCTTGAATTCCATCTGATTCATTTTGCACAGTATCTCTACTTGATCAAAATCCTTTTGAATTCCAAATCAATCTTCCCAAGACCTTGCAGTCAGTCTCAGCTAGCCAACATAGTGCTAGAGTCTAAAACCAGCACAGAACAAAGAGAGAAGGGTTGCACTGCAGTGGAACTAGTATCACAAGATTGCAGGATGGTCATACAGTGTCACCATAGCTAGTTACATGTGGCTTGAGTTGTGACAAGAGAAAATCATGCTCAAGTGCTAGCACATAAACAACATATTTTGGTGCTATTATAGGTAGAGTTACTGAATATGAATGTTATATTGTTTTCAGATTGAGGTTAACCTTGTGGAAGAAGCTAGCACTTGGACTTACCACTTTGAAGCAACCACATGGTCAAAGAGGCTCCAGAAAATTCAGAAAAACTTTGTGGAGGTCTTATACAAGCACACGGATACATAGATAACTTTCAGCTTTTGACACTATATGGCTTAAGAAATCCCTGCAAAGATTTACCTATACCCAAAATCTGAGCTAGTACCCTAAACTTCACGGGTACAGGGCTTTTGAAAACACACCTTTAGTACAGAAAACTGTGCTGTTCCCTATTATTTTTGTACTGCCTCACCAAAATAAATAAATAAATAGAAGATCTTTTACCTCTCAGGAGGTCAGCTAGTGAGGTATGCAGTATTTCATAGCATCTGCGACACAGGCTGATGCACTACACTGAAAGTAAACCTAGGAGGAAAGAAGCAGAAGGGACTGAGGAACTGAAGTGAATCCACATGGGCTATTAGCCCCACATTAACACTTAAATAACGCATTATTTCACCATTTGTCAAAGCTCAAATGAGCCCTAACCTTTAGCAGATAACTCAGGAGGAACTAAAACTGTGGGGGTAGCTATGATGGTTTTAGCTATTTGAAACAGTAACATGAAAACAGCAAGGTCTGGATCAATAGATAGAAGTTCAAGGATAGTCCTAAAGACCCAATTTTAAAATCAGAAACCTTCTCGGGCTTTTTTCAACCCAGAGCTCCACAGAATTTCTTCAGAGGAGTTTGGTGCACCTCTAAGATATAAAAGCGACACAACGGCACAGAGCTTACAGGTAGAGCTGTGTTACTACAGAAACATCAGAAGGGTTCTACTAAACACCCTCAGTTTCCATATCATTTTTTTTACAGTCAGAGAAGCAAGCCTTATGCAGGTGGTTGGAGGAGCTTCAGACTAGGTGAAGCTTATCACTGTGGATTCTGCCTTCTAGCAGGCTCTTAACAGACTCAGTAGCCTACTGGAAGGCAGAATCAACCAAACTCAAAGTACTAGCAATTAAGCACTTTTCAAAACAAAATTACTCTTCTGTATTGAACTAGAACTGAATCAGTTCTCCTCTCGGTGACTTCACTTTTCAGCTCAGTTTCTTCTAAGTGACTGCACTTTCTGAAGTTAATTGCAGATTTTTGCAAACAGTATTGCCTTCTAGAATTGACAGCACTCAATGTTTAGAGTTAGCACTAAGTGATGGTATGCAGGAAGGCTTTTGCTTGTACTTGCTTTCTAGAAGCCAAGGTCATAGCTAAAACTTGGAGTGTCGTAAGTAAAAGGGTTGGAAATAAAAAGGTCACTTGTGGGGAGGAGTGGATATGAGACCTAAACCTGACCAACAAGATATTCCATTCCATATACATCATACTCAAGAAAAAGCTAAGAGACCACAAGACCTCTTCTTCTATGGTTGGCAAAGGACTCTGACTACTCTTTTGCCTTTAACCCTGATCTGTGAGTTCCTGAATCTATTTCCTGTCTGCTGCTGATTCCAGTCTGGACTCTGAGGGAGTTCAATATTTTTTTTTTATATATTTGTATGTATTTCATTATTTTCTTATCAGTATTATCTTTCCTGATAACTGTTAGTGTCCAGTTAAAGCTGTTTCAGGGTTGTTTTTTTCCCAGTTCCTAAGTGTCTCTCCCTTGTTTCCTTTCCCTTCCCTTTCTGGGAAGGAAGATGGGTTAATAGAGTGCATCTGTCATTTGTTTAATAGACAGCCCAGCCTTAACCCTTGATATTGGCAGAGAAAAAGAGTTTGTCAAGTCACCTGTACTTTTTACATCCCCAGAAGGGCAGGATCATCTTTCTGTAATGCCTCTCCTATTCCAATAAATTACCTGAAAACACTATTTTCTCTGCAACACTCCCAATGCACTGGTTTTTCACAATGTTTTCTGCCACAAGCTGATACTCATATCCTATGGTGTCTAGCTTCCTGCACAGGAGAAAGAACTGAGCATTAACAAAGTGTCAAAAAGGCACAATTGCAGACAGAAATTCAAACCCCCTCATGACATCCATGCCTGAATGTCTAGTGGCACGGGTAGGGTGGAGGAAGAAAGAAGAAAGAGCACTTTCATATGAAAAAAAGAAATGACAATTTCATGACAGTCTTACTAGACTAGAGGAGACCAAGCCACAGAACTAAGGATAAATTTTCGTTCCTATTTAGGTTGATAAGTACAGCTGCAAGAGATAAAAGTGATTCTACCACATTTCTTTCACTCACCTGATATTTTTAAAATCTTAAATATTTGAAAGAGACAAGAATTTATTATAGCACCTTTGTCAATGGAGGGTGATATTTTATATGATTTACCCCAATCCTAGATTATCTCAATTAGGATTTTATAGAAACACCTTCACCAATCTCTTTCTACCTAGAATATGGTTCCACTAGTAGTGAGTGGGAATTGTTACTGAACAAAGTCATTATTTTTGATGGATAGTTCGCAGTTCTTACCATACCTCCTGGTTAGATGCAAGAAGTCCAAGTTAGTGGTGGCACAATCATACCTCCAAAGACCACAGAGAAGTGATCATCAGGTGTACATTGAATCGTCACAGAAATTTATCAGGCAGTCCTTGTAAGCTATCATTTTTAAGCTGTCATCTGCTCTCTCCACATAGGTCCCTTTCAGTCAGGAAGAGGAGAGCAGAGACAGCTCTGGTTTCCTCCTTTCTCAAGGACCTGTTCTACAGTCATGCACCTTCCTCTCATACAATTTCCTACAAGACTGATTGCCAGCAAGAAATCAGTCTACAGTCCCATAGTAGGTTTCAAGAGAGGGAGTGTTAATTGCCTGCAGCTCTTCAGAACAGAAATTCTGTACTATTAGGATAAGTTATACAACATAAGACTAGGAGTTTAGCTAGAAACTGTAGCCAACACACTGAGTCTGCCAAGTCTGGCACATGTTAAAGAAATCTCTTGCTCATCATCCCTGAAGTCTGCAGGTGCTGCCAATGCCCAGTAGCAAAAGGTGAGGTGATATCAGGACTACCACAGCTGGTTCTGATGAAATTGTCTCACTTAATGACATCCTGGAGTAAGGGCTGGAAGGCTGTCAGAAAGTTGACAAACTTTTTTTTTTCCAAAAAAATTGAATTGCATGTGTGATATACATCATTTTCGACAGGAGAATACTTCTGTGGTTTAGAAGGCAGGATGGGGCCATGGAAGATCATCACATCAGAATAACCAACATTTCAGGGATTGCATTCTGCGTATTGTAAAGTGCCCCTGCCCTACCAAGTTCAGAAATAAGACATTGAGACTAGCACATTGCTAAGGCAGCATTGCCTTATGGCAAAGGCAAGCTCAGATGTCTTCTGCCTGAACTGTTTCATTACAGGGTCAACGTGAGGGGAACAACTCACTCAGTTGCTTATCTGACCTTTCTGGAAATGGCCATAGCCAGCAGGTGACTTAAGTACAGGGTTGGTTTGGGTTTTTTTGAAAACCAGCAGTTTATTCTATTACTTTCCCATTTTAGAGAGACTTGAAATTACTCCACTCAAGCTGAGGGAATAGGAGAGTGCTCGCTTGCACAGTTCCAATCACTAGATATTATATTTAATACAGCCTCCCTCCTAGGAGGATATCAAACCAGCTACTTCCTGAATCAACATGAAGTTCACAGGAAAGGAGGGCTGCATTTCAAATCCTAGTTGCAAGCCTGTTTAGGGCAGGAAGGGAAAGAACATATGCGTAGATGTAGTTTGCTTTCCATAGATAACATGCTTTTTAGGACTTAATCCTGAAGGTGTTTTGGTTTTTAAGCTAGTCATGAATACTGTCTAGATGCAGCCACCACAAGGGTCACACAGTTCTCTTAAAAAAATAAAAGACTGCTTGTACCACAGGAACAGTACAAACAGATTAGTTGAATTCATGAACTCTTTAGGAATGTTCTAGAAGTATTTAAATGTGATCTCCTCATGATGAAGGACACAGACTATGAATGCCTTTTTGAGTAAAAGGCATTTTGTTTTATAGCACAAGCTACTAAATTAAGCACAAATATTATCTCCAGATGTTCCACTTGAAGTGACACTAGCTCCACATTGAGATGTCTGTAGAACTGTTTCAAAGACAGAAGATCTCTCATGGTTAGACGTTGGTATCATGCTCTGCAGGAACATATGAATAGCTAACTATTAAACCAATTCAGTTCTTCCCCATTACTGACAGTCCTTAACACTGTCATTCCAAAACATCTGTGTTTTTACAGTGACCCAGACAAACTTTGGGTCATATCAGAATCCTTTCCTTTACATCCTGCCCAAGAGGAAAAACAATGCGCTGGCAAGGCAGCTTGTCTGGGGCAGAAGAGCACTTCGTAGGCTGCTCTTTGCAACATCTAAAGCCAGAGAGAGGCATCAAGGAGCTACACCAGATTGATTTCCACTTTCAAGTATGTTTGTGCTTTGCAAAGAACTATAAATCATCCTTGTTCTTACTACCCTTACCCTGGGAAGCACCTGCCTCTTCCCACCCCC
>VWZY01000518.1:587440-598379 GCA_013399075.1 Chloroceryle aenea
ATTTGCACATGTTTCTCTGCAGAAGTGTTATAGTTGACATGATACATGGTAAGCTCAGAAAGCATTTCAGTTTCTCTTCATGGAAAGGCATCTCTTCCTTTGATCCAAAAAGCTACTGTAAGATACTACAGAGAAGAGGTAAAAACCAAGGCAACTGTGTGTCCTGCCTAACCCTCACCTTTTTTCTAAGGGAACACTGCTGCCATGTATGAGGGCAACATTTCTCAAGTCTTCTGAGTCCTTTACCACCCTTTACCTTTATCTACTCTGCTCTGGGCAGACCTNTATGTTTAGCTGCTTTGGAGCCTTTTGTTGTCTACATGTCTCCACCCACCTACATTTAAACTCAAAGAAGGTGCCTTTCTCCATCAGAGCTTTCCCCTTTCATGAGCCATTATAGCTATCTCTTTGATTTAGGAGTCAGCAGCTTTTCTCTGAGGTAGTACCTCGCCTTCACACACCAAGAATCACACTGAAACTAGTCACTCATGCTGCTACCACACTGATCTCCACTTCTCAAAGAAGGAAGCAGCAATTTTGTTCTTCCAGAACACAGAGCACAGGAAAAGCTAGAAATATTTGCTACAAGTATTTGTGCTGATCAGAGAGCTGCCAAACACTTTTTATTGCTGCCATCAATTCCATTCCTCCAGGACAGAGGTATACATAGCTGTTTTGTCTGCCAGTGATCACAGCTGGTTTCTATCCCCTCACCCTGGGCTATTGATTTCTAATCTTCAGAGAAACAGTGAGTTACTTAACAGCAGAGACCTCTTTTTTTATTTTTTTTTCTATAAGATTTTCAGGAGTCCCACTGTCCAGGCAACATTATATGATAATATTCATCATGTTTCCAAGGCAAAAAAAGGACACCACCAAAGCCATCATTCCATGGTTTATAGGCTTTCATGTTCAATGTAAGTGAGCCTGGAGCCAAATTGTGACCAAACACCACAGTCGGCCAAAAGATGAGGAGCCAGACCCACAAAGGAGACCCTTAACCTGTTTTCTCTGTACCTTAATGGTCTTGACTTGTGTATCTTTTTAATCCAATTGCTTTAGGAAGAGGCAATGGGCATCAGCAAGACTAGCCTAAGCAGCTCCTATGCCACCACAATGTGACGGCTAACCCTCCACAACCCAGTGCTCAGGGGATGGTAAAGCAGCATGAACAGTTCAAGTCAGCATTGCCAAACACTATCATCCAGCCCCTGAAAATGGATTCATAGCATTTTAGATAGTTAAATGTAGAAGCCTGGTAGTCATGAGGAAAAAGTTATAATCTTCTCTAGGTTAAAAAGCAGGAAAGATTAAAACACTTTGAAAGAGGCTTGAAGCTTTACTTCTTTTTCAGAAGCTGTCACCTCTCCTTTTTATCTCACACTCTAATACCTGAAAGGTAGTATGTCGTGTCACACTAAGTAGTTGTAGAAGGTCTCTTAGCTCAAGGAAAGGTCTACCATCTAGGTCACTTAATGTGTAGGAAGCAACTATCACAGTCCTCCTGCTGCTGAGATCAGACCACCATCAGTAGCATTACACAGAGAATGACACTACCCTAGAACACTGAGGCAGAGAAGCCATAGTTAAAATGCCTCAGACTCCCAGATGACGACTACAAGCCACCAGCCATGTTATCCACCTTCCCATCCCTATTCCATGGAGGGCAGTTATAAAGCTGCTTCATACATCTAATAATCTTTTTGGAAAGAAATGGCTGTTTTTCACTCAGGGTTTTGCAATCAGCTAGCTCTCTGCAGAGAGCAGGTTCTTTACCATTGACCGCAGGTTTCAGTTTTATCATTTTCACCTCGCGAGCTCAGAAGAGATATCTGCAGAAGATTCCCAAAGCCTACACATAAAAATGCTGTGCAGACAGAGAGCAAGGATGGTTGGGGAAGCTTGCGCTTGTCTCAGACCTTTTTCCTTTCACCCAGAAAGGTCACTAGTTGCTGCCCCCTGTCATGCCAGTTTTAACTGCTCACGCATCACGCTTGGAAACCGATCTCTAGGGTGAGAGTAAAAGAGTTGTTTCAGGAGAGTTTTTACAGTCAAGCTAAAGATCATATTACAGTCCTGGATTGGAAAGAGGTCATTCTTCTGACCCCCATGGTTAAGTTGGTTTTAACGCTGAAGCCTCTATAACATAGCAACTTGTTACAAACCTCCACTTAACTACAATGGAAGCAGAGGCTTAGTTTAGCAAGCTGGCATGCTACTCCAGAGCCCAGTGTTCCTGTATGTTTACTCCTCCTTCCAGCCATACAGCAATCATAGGCACTTTCCTTAGAAGCTTCAGCTTATCCATTTCTAATGCTGGTTCAATGACCTCTAGAGTAACTGGGTGAGAGATAACCAGCTTTTATTCCTACCTGCTAATATGATATACATCCCACCAACTGCCCTTCTCTTAGGAGAAGAATCAGGCCTTAAGAGCAGGTAGGATCAGGTCTTAGAGAAGCTTATAGCAATCAGAAGCTTAGCTGCTTTAACCAGAGAGGGGCTGTTTACTGACACTGGGTCTGAACACAGCTGTGTAGCAGATACCTAGAGCACACAGACCTTGTGGAAAGAGCAAAATGCTTCACAGCTTTGTCTGTACGCATTATGGGCTCAGCCTTTCCCTTAGAGAAAGCATTATGAGACCTACTGCACCGGTGAAACAGAAAAAATAACAGTGGCAGAAAAAAACTGCAGTCCTTTGTGCCACAGCTTTAGCAAGCACCAGCCACCTCAGTGGGACAGACAATTCACACTAAGGAGCTAGCAGTCTCTTTTTTACACTGTCTTCACACCATTTTAAACTGCATTGAATCAGGCCCCACAGGTACACAACAAAGAGGACTAAGGGAGAGCAGTGATAGATTGGGAAAGCAAAGTTCTCTCAATTTTACACTCGATCACCCAGCTTTATCTAGAGACAAGAGGAAATCTCATTCCATGTAATTCACTTACCCACAGCACTCAGATGGGAAATCATTGCAACGCTGTTTGTGGGAAGGGTGAGCGGCGTACACTTCCAGCAGCAGCAAAGGACACCATGATCTCCCAGCATAATCGCATCTCTAAAGCTATTAGGAGCTGCTAGGATCAAAGAAAAGAAACACCAGAGCATCCAAAACATACTTCCCAAAGGAGTCCCTTTCACTTTACTGGCTCCATCCTGTTCTCTCTGCCCAAGAGTTCATAAAAAAAACCCAACCTGCTTAGAGGAAAACCCTTTTATACTCTTAATTGAGCTGCAATTTGACAGAACTAAATCTTCTGTCCTCACAGCTTTAGGTAAGGCTGCTACAGCCTCTCATAAGATGGACAGTAACAAAATCCATTTGCACCTTGTAGCCACTCCTCCCCGTTTAAATTGTCAGCACCTGCTCCACATTTGTCCAATTTTATTTGTTCTGAAACTAGTTCCCTAAATCCATCCCTACTTCCTAAAGAAAAATAAACAGCTTTCAGAATGTAAATAGAGGAGGCAGCATCTGAAAAATACTCTCCAGTACCATTACTGGGTAAGAATAACATTAAATGTTATGTCCTCCTTCAAAGAAAAAGAGGTTTTTATTGCCTGCTCAGAGTGCTGAGCAAAAAAACCCCAACATACTACTTGACAAATAATACAAACACTTCCTATAATCTTATATGCATGTATATGCAGCATTTTTAGTTTTCTGTGTAAACAGAACAAATTGTGATCACATGAAGAAGAACTTACTGTAGTGCGCAGGTGAATACATAGAAATATGCATGAAACACAACACATAATGAAAGCAGATGCATTCATTGTGAGAATTTTGAAAGTAACTCCACTACCACAACCACACAAGCAAAACATCTACAGCCCTTCCAAGACTCTGTGCCTCCAGGGTCAAAGAGGTGCACAGAAAGGGATGTAGTTACCACACTGGGACTTTGGATGCTTTCACTTTGAGACTCAGACTTTACAAAACACAGCAGAACTCTAAAACTTTAAAAACTCATCTGAACAGAAGACCAGTCCCATGCAAAAAAAGATGCAACTAAAGTAGAGATAGCCTGAAATAACACAGAAGCTTGAGGAAGAGAAAGAAACTAGAAGGACAACAACTCAGCCTATAAACATTGCCTTCATCGCTGAAGAAGTTGCTTTGCTTCTTAATCCCTTCCCTTTCAATGGGTAGCTGGTCTAGCTACCTGAACTGGATTACTTCTGCAGTAGCCAATCTACGGTAGCCACCCAAGTACACTTTTACCTCAGATTCAGGATCACATCTACAGTGAGATAAGTACAGGCACTTACAAAGGTGCCACGGAGCGGTTAAGGCACAGCAGTTCTATGCTGTAGTTTACCACACTGTGATTCACTTCTGTTGACGTACTCCATAGCCAGCTCAACCTGATGCAAGAATTGAAAATATGAAAAGGTACTTGCTTATGCAGCCAGCTTATGAAATTGTCTTGCTTATGGTATGTTTTGAATTTCCAAGATCTCTCTGCCTACAGAGCTGCAGTCATTCTGTGGGGGAGAGCCATGTAGATGTCACAGGGGATGTGGCTGTTTTGATCTCTTCAAGTGAGATCTTTTTCCTTTTTTTTTTCCTTTTCTATTTTACTGTAAAATAGAGAAAAAAATAAAATTTAAAGGGTATGGAAAAGTTAAATAATAAAAAATCACAAGTTCAGGTATATTGTCCAAAGGAGGGAAATGTATCCAATAAACAAATGACAATTAGGAAAGGGTGGAAATTATCTTTTATAAAAAGCTTTATAATGTTAGTTTTCTGAAATATCGTTTGTTTATTTCAATAGTTCATTAGCTGTCTGAACTACCTGTCTTGTGTGAATAAAAACTTCACCTTGGGGATCCACCACTACATTTTTTTTGCATAATGAGTGGGATTTTCAAAACACTTCAGCTCAGTTCTGTTCCCCCCTGAAGTCAGGAAGTAATGTATTATCATCAATGGCAATGAAAAGAAGATAAAGCTGATCAAGAGTGTTTCTAAAAATCACCCTCTCACATATCATTTTCCTCTCCTGAAAGTTTACACCTGTGAATGTGCATATACCAAACATGCTGAGGTACTTAGGAATTTGGGGGACAAAAGTAACATTTGTGGCTCAGGTCCATGTTGAAAATACATTTCAAGGAGAGAAAAAAAACAATCAGATGTAAACAATAAACATTGCTCAGAGCTGCAGTGTCTCCATATGAAGAGCTAAAGTAAAAATAGTTTGATTCAAGACAGACCTGTTAAATATAATAGGATAAAATTAAACCAGAAGACGTTTAGTCTGAATAGATGCAAACTTTCCCTCACTGAAATTTGTAAGCTAGCTTTTTTTTTTTGTTTTGCTTTTGTTTTACAAGAGGGAGTAAAACAAACAGAGTTCAGTCCAGTTTGACAGCTGTATCTAAAGAGAGTGGCACAACATTTATTATCTGTAGTAACAATTCTGCATCACCAAACAACCTGCTGCGGTGTGCAAGAGCCTCATAGTTCCTTTACACTGTGTCAGCTGCTTGCAGAGGAGACACAATGCTCTCAGCAGCACAAAATGAAAAAATATTATGAATGATGGTATATTCTTTATTTTATGTCTGAGAAAGCTGGTACAGAAAAGGAAAATTATGTGTCCAACAGTCTAAACTAAATCCCAGGTCCACAGTTTGATTCTGCTCCCAATGACAAGTAGGGAACTTGGTCTTGTCAGACTTTCATGGATAGAATTCTTCTGGGGCAGTATGAATTTAATTGCTGCATTCCTGTGCCTGACTTGGTGGAGGAGAGGTAAGGAATAGGACAAAGTAGTTTCCAGACTTGTGTGCAAGAAGAGGAACTAAGCTTCACTGCAGTGCGCTCCTGCCCCAGTCACCCACAGCTCCATTTGCACAGGTAGCATCCTAGGGGATGGTTACTTCTCATTGTAAACTCTCATTATGCTGCCTGGGCAGTGCTGGGGACTGAGGTACAACGAGTTGCATGTGTCAGCAACGTTGATGCAGGAAAAGAAAAAGCCCCTGCTGCTCTGACCATGTGTGTCTGGGGGGGTGGAGATCCAACCCTACAAGCCCGACACACTGTTCTGTGTATTAGCAGTGGCTGTGCGTCTGCAGCAGTGATAAAGCCAGGCCACGGTGCTGGGGCTTGTTTGACAACATGTCCTTGTGATACAAGCTCTGCATTGGAATAGGGCACCTCTGAGGCAAAGGGGATGAGCTGGAAATACATCACACTTCTCCCGTTGGAGATCTAAGCCCAGGAATGAGAGTAGAGAAAAGCAGGAAGCATCCCCAAAGAAAAAATGAGTGCTTTGGTGTGCTGTGAGACATGGTCAGCAGCAAAGAATTTTGGGATATGCTATTAGGAGGTAGGATAGAGAAAAGGGAGAAGAGGCCAGAGAGATATTTGCTGATGTGGCAAGCACATCCTGAGTGCGTATGTGTTTGCCTCACTGCTGCAAGGAGAGCAGCCCCTGTCCCATCTCTCTCCCTCACTCTGATCATGCAATATTCATCAGCTTCCTCCCCCTTCTGCCTATGGGGATGTTGGGCTCCAACGGCAGCTGCACACACTCCTCCAGCACTGGGGCCTGCTGAGCACTCACTCAGTAGCGTACAGAAAGGACACAAAAACTGAGGGGACTGGGAAAACCCCAAATTTGAGGACATCCTTCATTTGAAGGACACAATATCATCTTCTGCATTAGGACTCCTGGAGCACCTCTCCTCTGTGGTCATGTGCCAGGTTCATGAGATGGGCTGCTTCCCTGATTTTCCTCTGGCTGGGATCAGACCACGGACAAGCAGTATTGCACTGGACAGCTCTGCTTGGTATCCCTGGAACTGCTCAGGGTTTTTCTTCAGCTGCCTGAGACCGCAGGCAGTGGTGGTATATAGGAGTGTAGTTCTCAACTCATTTACTCCACCTCTTTGCAGAGAAAGGCAGGCAGGAGGCTGCCAAGATATAGATTGCCAACATGTACATGCTTTATCCTCAAGCTTAAGCAGAGCAAAGGCAGAGGCCTTTAAATTTGCAAGCTGGTGGGACAAACCTGCAGAAGTTAGACTGGATGATTTTGCCCAGAGTCACTGAGGTAAAGTGAAAGGGCTACATTTTCTTTTTGGCATCATCATGCAAGTTACATTACAATGAGATTTAAAAATCCTTTCACAAAGCTGTTTTTGACTCCGTGTGTGTGTGCATGTGCGTGTAGACACACAAACTTAAACCTAGGGTTGCTCATCCTCTCCCATTTCCTCCTCCCCATGGCATCTGTTTTCTCTCTTACTAAGGCAGGAAGATATTAATTTTTTGCTCTGCTAGTCAGAAGATTAGAAGTATTAAGATGTAGGCAGCATAACAGTATTTATTTAGTTTGGGTTTTTTTATCTGAAGGCCAAAGAGAACTTAATTTAATTGGTGGGAAGATAAAACAGGGCTGCATTTACAAACAGGTTATCTTACTACTGTCAACTCATCTTGCCTGCTCTGTCAGTCGTTTGAATTTAATTGTTCCAGGCCTCCTCTCATTCCCGATTACTCTGCCTCTGCATAATATATTCTCTTTGCAGGTGACTGTGGGTCTGTAGGAAAGCCTTGAAGGAATGCATGATTAAAAAAAAGACATGTTAAACAAAGGTAGAAAAGCCCAGGGCTAAATACTTGCATGTAATATACTAATAGATGACTTAAAAGGTATAACAGACTCTCCATCTGATGATGTTTAAGACTGCCTATTTTTCACAACATGGTTACATAAGATGGACCACAATGGTCCATTCTAGCCCTAGCTATGTGATGCTGTGGATAGAGAAATGTAGGCAAGATGAAAGCAGTTGGTTTTCCAGGAAAAAACCCAACACTCTGGCATGACTAAGTTACAGAAATTCCCAAACCTCTTTTTAGAGTAAACTCCCTTGAGTATTCCATATAACCTGAACAGTGGATTGGATTCTGTCTGTGCTCTCTGTAGCAAAGCAGTACAGAGGTGGCGGTGCACAGTTTCTCAGGTAGGTTTTGCAGCCTGGCGTGACCTCTGTTTTGCAGCAGCTACAATCTAGAAGTATGCAAGCCACCAAATACCTATCTAATTCAGGTACAGCTGTAGCAGCTACAGTCATATCTCAATTAAATTTAGATTAGCCTACTCTGCATTAGGTAAGCTTCAGCCAACTCACATATGCTTCAGATAGCTATTTCCCCAGTCACTCTTTAAGCCAGCACCACCACCACCATTATCAGGTATGCCAGCAATTTCAAAGATTTTTCTACATTTTTAATGACTGCAGTCACACCGTCCAAGGGGAAATGCAGCCTGGGCTGGCAAATAACTTCTTCACGTCTTCAGATGAAATAAAATAACTCAGCAAAGGACTTTCGAAGACCTGGATGGGATCATACATACCAGTAGGCCAAACTGATACTTTGAATTGTGTTTTAAATGTACCAGAGTCACAACACAGGACAGAAGAGCAGCACACCGGGAGTTCTGTCTGCTCTCCTCTCGGTACTTGCGTTTTAAAAAATCCAGTCAGTCTGCTTCTCAAATCTTGATTGGGGTGCTGGAATGCATCTAATTACATCAGCAATTACACCTTATGTTGAATCTAATGTTAGAGGGTGATTTCATAATTCTCTGCTCCTGACTGGTACTGTCCTCATACTCAAAGCTTGAAGTTTGGGCAGTTTTCTTCATTTGCTCCATGGCTACCACAAAGACAACAGACATTCACAATCAGGGTCTTACTTTGCAGTGAAGAGTAAAGGCAATATTCAACATTTAAAAGGGGCTGGTGGCTGAGAGAAGCATAAAAGCTGTTAGTGAGTGTGAATGTGTTAGTGAATGTCAAGTGTGATAGATAGAGCCTGAACTAGTCAAAGGAATTCTTAAGAGTTCAGCAATACTCTGCTTATAAGCATGCAATATCTTGGTCTCCATCTCTCAAACTAAAATGAAGATGTATGCTCTATGTATGCTCTATGCCTTTCTGATCCACTTGACTCACCTTACCTGGGATTATTTACCACAAGGAATGTACCTGGAATCTGCTGTGACAGTTAAATTCCTCTTCATCCTCCTTTTCTCTTTTTCCTCCTCTTCCTATTTCAAGTTAGCCTAAATGAGATCAGAGGAGTCCTGCTTGAATACCCCTGGTGATTCAGCCATATCACAAGCACAATGCAGAGATCTGTGAGTCAGCAGGAAATGAAAAGAAACAATTCACCTGACCTTTTTTCTGACCATCCCTGTCTCCTCAATCTCCTTTTCTGAGGAAGAAGCTACAGCTCTCTCAAGATATCCATTGAGTGGCAGAGTTGCTCTCTCCATTGAAAAAAACCCCAAAACCACATACAAAACGCAACAACAGAAAAATTCAATCCAGCTCAGAGGCAAAAAGGGGGGAGAGGAGGAAGCACAGAAGTGAACCCCTCCAAAACAGAGCTACTTTTACCATGCAGCTTCACATGTGCTGTAATGAAGTTGCAATATAACTCTAAAAGAGGAAAACTGAGTTGTTTTTTTTTCATCCTGGGGATGGAAAAGGCTTCAGAACATCATACTGCAGAGGTACAGAAGTCAATGTACTCCCATTGCAGACATCATGTTAGATAAACAATTTTCTCAGCTGGTCAGACAACACCCAAAACACAGTTAGAGCATCTGCCTCCACTGTAGCATGAGGAGTCAAGCCCTAATCATAATGAGGTGGGGGCAGAGAGAAAGAGGGAGAAGTTTCAAGCTGTCTCTCAAGCACAAGAAGTCTCAAGCACAGTCTCAAGCCATGGGACCACTCACCCATCACTAATGGGAAGCATAGGCACTCCTTATGCCTCCTTCTACATTTGTAAATATATGCCTCATCTATACCCATTGTCTAGGCTTCTCTAGAGCCCCATTCCTCTGGTGGTTAATCACTCTCCTTTAATTTTCTGCCTAGTTTTATTCATGGCCAGTTTATACCCGTTTGTTCTTGTGTCAGCATTGTCTTTTAGCTTAAATAGCTCTTCTTCCTCTTTGACGTTTATCCCCTTAATGTGTTTATAGAGAATAATCATATCCCTTCTCAGCCTTTGTTTTGTTAGACAAGCAGAGCACTCTTGTAGTCTCCTCACATATGACAGGTTCTCAATTCTCCTGGACACCCCCACAGGTTTCTTCAGCATCCATTCCTGCTGGAGCTCAGCTAGCCACATGACTAACTGAAGACGGTGCTCCAGATAATGCCTCAGCAAAGCCTCATACAATAACATTAAAAATTCCCTGTCTTAGAAATCCTTCTCATCCTAAGATTGCATTTGCTTGTTTCTCACCTGCATCCCAGAGGTGGCTCATGGTTGTACTAGCTGATCACAGGATGGCTAATACCTTGGTCCTTTCCCCCTTATGTCATTTCCAATTTATGAATTTATTTATTCTGGCACATAGCAGAAATTCTCATGTTAACCCCCAAAATGTAACCTTTCACTCTGCACTATCTAATTTTATCCTGTTTCTATTATCCTCGAGGTCACCCAATGCTTCCTTCACGATATCTCTTCTGTCTTGAAAGCCCCTTGGTTTTGTTTCATCAGCTAATTTTATCAGCATACTCCTTCTTTGCAATTTTATTCCTAATCCCTGCCTTCTCCAGCCTTCAATAGTAATTTCCCATGTGATTTCACCTTTCTGAAGTCCAAAATAATTGAGATTTGACACATTTTTTTCCCGTCTAGAAAGATGGTTCTCTTCCCCAAGGAAAGTGTTTGGTTAGTTTCTGATGGCTCCACTTTGGCAAACCTGGACTGTACTCAGCTCACTTAACATCCAGCCTGTAATGATTTTCACCTTCACAACTTCCTTTGGTTCCTTTGACAATGGGTTTACACAGACATAGACATTGTCATGCTATTAAAAAGGAGAATAATTCTAAAAGCACCAAATAACTGAAAACAGATTAAAAAAAAAAAAAAAACCC
>VWZY01000518.1:598389-628218 GCA_013399075.1 Chloroceryle aenea
AAAACCCCACAAACAAAAAAACCAAACCAAAGTGAAACAAACAAACAAAAACAAGAAGTACACACACACACGAAAAAAAAAAAAACACAAAAAAATCCCCAAACAACCACCCCCACAAAACCAAACCAAACCAAAACAAAACAAAAAAGAACTTTAAATCTGGATCCAGATATTTTTCTCTCTTTTTTGGGGGGTGGGTTTTTGCATGTGTGTGTGTGTTGGGTTTTGTTTGTTTTGTTATTGTTTCATCCCTCTTACCTACCCCCTCAAATCTGAGAAATTCTTATAATGACTCAACCCAGATGAATAATTTCCCATTCCTCTCTAAATTATGCCATACATTGTCAGCCTGGCACCGCTGTAAAACCTTAAGAGTTTCACAAAGGGGCCCTTAAGCAGATACATATGGTTCATCAAGAGGGCCACTGGAGAGGATCAGGTTTGAGGGGTGGGCATAGTTGGTTTGGAAAGCGTGGAGGGAATTGGGTTATCTGCATACAGCAGGTATTTCCATCTCCTTTGAAACAGTGGGAATCCACAAGCTTCATATGAGCCAGGAGCGTGTTCTCATGAATAATGACTTGCATTAATAATGTTGTCAACCCCCAAGTGCCAGTGGCCTCTTTCCAGGTGCTAGTGGCTGAATTCAAAAGGGCTGATTCACATAAGACCTAGAAAATAAAAATAAAAATCAAGAGGCTTATAAGAAGCTTTACCATCCCTTTTCAGTAACCTCATTAAGCTAGCCAAAGGAAAATGTTTCAAATCCTAGCCACCACTAGAGAAGTATAAAAACAGATGGACAACAGAGAGGTGAATAGGCTATAATGACCAAGTGTGTGCAGCCTGGAAGGGAGCAACAGGATGAGACAGCTTAGCCAAAAAACTAGTGCTCCTATACATTATTTAATTCAATAAAACTTAAAACCCAGGCAAGATCCAGTGTGCATCACCCACCGGTGAACACCCACTTCGTGTGTGAGGCTATGCTCTCGTGTGGTCCTGCTCTGGTAGGGGGGTTGGACTAGATGATCTTTCGAGGTCCCTTCCAACCCCTAACATTTTGTGATTCTGTGACTGTGCTCTCCTGGGTTAATGAGGACTGCAAGGTAAACCTCTGGTATAACTTCTGCACTCTTGGGTGCCCTATCAGAACAACCTGTTCTCATGTTGCCATCCCAAGGATCCTAAGGCAGTCTCCACTGGAAGAAGTGATTGATGAAAAATGATCCTGCTCACCTATAAACAGCACCTATTTCTGCCTAATTTTATCTGGATTTTCTTTGGATCATGTGATCATACTGCCTGTATGTGAGTCTCAGCAGTTTCAACTCAGTTTGGAAGTCTCATAGATACTAAGCTCTGAACAGTTTTGTGCAAAAAGCCAGACAGGTAGAGAAGGGCCTTTTAATGTATTTATGGACAGAACGGCTGCTGTGTGTGCTTAACAAACACTGGAAGACCCACATGAGAGGCTTAGTCTTGAGATACGGATCTGCAGGAGACTAAGCTTCCTCATTTTCACAGAACTAAGTTTTACATTGACATTCAGACCTCATCTGCCCTGGAAAGCTGAAGAAGGGGATAAATTACATGTTTATATGAGATAATAAAGCAAAATTCAAATGATGGCAATAAAGAAAGAATTTTTGGGCAGGGGTGAGATTCTGAATTCATGCCAAGTCATTACTTCTGCCCTTTTTATATCCCTCTATAGGTATAGTTCCATGTTAGATGCTATAGAACAAGAGCTACATGACAGCCATTAATTGCTTTTTTACAGACTCTCGTGTAAAAGGTGCATTGGGTTGCCCCAGATTTTACTGTCAAGATGCTGGATGGAAAAGTGATGAAAAAGTTGCCATAAGTTTGGTCTCCAAGCTACAGCCTTCGTGACACGGACACTTCTCTTGACCTGAAGCATATTCTTACCTCCCAACTTCAGCTTGTTTCTGTCCTCCACAGAGCCAGGAGGTGCTTGAGAGACCCTGCTGCTGAAAGAAAGAAATGTCCCTGCATCTGTGCCATGAGCTATATAGCTACCTCCTGGAGTCAAATGAAAACAAATGGGCCTTGATTTACCTAAACACTACCCTGTGTTCTGCTAGTTCTTCTCAGCTTCATACAAACACCTTACTTTTTCTACCTGCCCCTTTTCCTAAATAAGTATTGGCAAAATCACATTTAATTTCAAAAGCTAGTTAACATCTTGGTGAAAGGAAAACCTTTCTTAAAGAATTCACATCCCTATCTGCAGTGCTTACAGTAAACATCCTTGAGGTTTTTCTCTGCTGAAATGGGGCTACACTAACCAGAACACCTCTGACATTTCTAAATATTTGCTCACGCTAGCGTATACATTGCTTTAATGCTGGAAAGAACAGAATAGCCCCTTAAGGCAGGCTCATTTGTATTTGCATACAAGTAATAGTCCAGTTTGACTAAGCTACACAGCTTTCCAGCACTTTTACGTTAGTGTGACTGCATCCACACTAAGGGTGGCTGATAAAACAGCATAAAATCACTTTTCTAAATGAACAATTAGAAATGGACACAAAATTTGCATAGAGATAGCAAGCTAGGGAGAGATGAAACCCTTCTCCCCTTTGGGTTATCTTTGTACAGCAAGAAAATTAAAATTGGTGCTGGTGCTTGTACAATTCTATAGGCATATGAAGCAGTATAAAAATAGTACCAAAACGTCAGGTATCAGTGTTAATATTATGGTACCTAAATAAAATAAATAAATAAATTGTGGTTTCAGGTGTAGGGTAAAGCAAGAGGGCCTTCATAAGAGCCAAAGTAGAGAGGCACTCACTGGAATGAAGTTGGATTCTGTCTCTACCCTGACAATTTCCTTCCTTATTCAAAGCGATTGTTTCTGCCTCTCATTTGCATAAGCACTTTGCTCATTAACAGGCTGTAAAAAGAAAAATGAGCTGGGGGTGGGGAGAAGGAACGGGCCACCGATAGAATGAAAAACATTTTAAGCCAAGGAAGCAAGAAGGTCATATCAACCCCAGGATGATAAGAGCTGAGGTCAGTGAAAGCCATGAGATCTTGCTGTCAAACTTACTCAGAAAAAGGGAGATGGAGCTGATGCTCATTCCTCACTCTTCTATACACATGACTATCTCCCCTCTCCAGTTCTCCTCCCCTCTCCGGTTCACTACCTTCACTTTCTGTCCGTGCTTCTGCGCCTTTTAAGCCAGATCTGTTGGGGCCAATTCTGGTCTCAATCCAGCTAGTTTCCATGTGCTGAGTCCATTTTCATCTTCTCCAGCAGAAAAAGAACCAGCCTTCCAGGTTTATTGGTAACCGCCCTCAAGGGACAAACCCAAAGCTGGTGTAGAGTGGAGCTGAGGATTCACTCCCAAAACAGCCCCCCTGGAGGTCACAGAAGAGTCAGTTCAGTCTGAAACAGCCACTCTGAAGTGGTATGTGTTAAGATTTTTGCTGTATTTGTCACTGCTGTGGCAAGCACACCCAAGGCAGTGGAAGACAGAAGCTCCTGCCTGATGCTGCAGGAAGGACAGATGGACCGCTCATACTCTAAGCCAGTAGATATTGGCTCATGTCACTGGCTTGAGACAACATCTGGCTTCCTCACTCTTGCTCCTTCCCACTGGCTCTCTCCTATTACAAGGACAGTTTGCTGTTAACATGGCTTCAGCCCAGGAAATAACTCCATTTTCAGGGCTAGCCAGACTCAAAGTGAACAGCAAGGAAGCAATAGAAGGAGGAAAAGAAAATAATAGAAATAAACAGAGAAGTGGGATGATGCACTACAAAGTGCCATAACAAGGCTGAAAAGGACATCACAAGATCATAGTCCTTTCTGATGTCTTAACCATTCTCACCATACTTGTCTATGTTCTTAAGAAAACACCAGTGATGGAGGAGGCTTCCTCCGTATGTGATCTGCCTGGGGAGTCTCTGCCCTTACCATTGGAGAAACTATCCTAAAGAATCTCTCTTGTAGTAGAAATCTGCTAATTTTTGTTGCTATCAAAAGAACAAGGAGAAGATGATTGCCTTCAGATTTGCATCAGCTTTCAGCATTTTGGAGGCTGCTTTCACCAGTGTTCATTGTCACACATTAAAGGAACAAGACTGCTAACTGTAATGTAGAGAGGACTTGAGCATAACTGGTCATGTAAATGCAACTGACAGCAAATACTTGAGATAGGAACACACACTCCTGTATTCTTCATATTAGACTATGGAAAAAAGTGTGTTAACTAGCACGTAGTGAGAAACAACGCATGACTACCTTGCATGCTTTCGCAGTGCAAATGATGCAAAAGGAGGAAGTATTGATGAAGACCTAACCAGGGATCCTAAAACTCCTGCTCTCTCTCTCTTCTGCCTTCATATGCCTTTTGGGTCCATTATTCTGCTGCTAGAACTTATCAGGTAACACAAATCAGGTGAAGGCTCTTGATCTGGTATCTCAGCAGTCTTTTGGTAGTCAGTATAGGAATGAAAAAGATCCCCCTGCAAACACCATCAGTGTCCACAGAAGCAGCATCTCCTAAAACAAAGCAAAAGTGGGTGACTTCCAAGTGCATGAATAAAGGCTTCCTGACACACTCAGAAACATATGATTTCAAGGTATGAGTTTGGAAAGGATCAAATGAACATGGTTCCCATCTTCATGAGTAATACTATTAGCCTAAACACAGTAGTGATGGTTTCCCCTTCTATGGACTTTACATACTAGAGCAAAACAAAATTGGTTCAGTGGTCTGTATAATCTCTACTCTTTCCCAACCTTGCAGCTTAGAGCCCAGTCTGCAAAGAAACAGTGACTTGGCTTTTGGTTAATTAACACTGTCCAGATGCAAAATGATGGAAAAATCTCCATCCACAGCAGCACTGATTTAACTACCCTCCACTGTAGGCATGACTACATAATCATCACATCATGAAAGGTGTAAAAGCTTTCAATGAACAATAAAGCAATTGCAACATGGAGTTCACTGAGCACCAAGTATCCACCCAAAACCCACAAGTGTTAGAAAGGCAGCACTGAAGGATATGCTGTACCTGTGACCGTTGGTACCAAAGACAGTTTGGTAATGAGCAGAGCTAATGATGCAGCTGTCAGATCTCTGTAGACACACAGTAAACCCCCAACTTTCAGGTAAGCTGAAGCAAGTTCTTATGGCCTTGGGAACTGATGCCCATGTCACTTAACTCAGCAAAGCTCCACTGCACTCAGTTGAGTTACGTTATTTGCAGCACAATCCCAGTCTGTGCTGGAGAACTAAAGCCAGGTATTAACTGAAGAATATGAAGGAAGAATATCATCCTACAGTAGACAGAGAATTACTTCATTTCTATAGGCCACATTATTATGCAAATAATCATCTTTGCTGTCGTAAAACTTGATAGATCAGGACATAAAATTTAGGAGGTGATGAGCTTAGCATGCTATTCTCTGTAAGTGCAGGTGTATCTAGCGTGCCTGTGGTTTGTCAAGGCCATGGGAACTGTGCTTCTCATGCCTCCATGAGAGATTTTCAGTACTGCCCTACAGCTTGGCTTCTTAGGCACCATCTCTTTGTTTTGTTTTGCAAAGGGTCAGCAGCATGCTATGATCAAAACAGCAGCCTTCAGGCAGCCCATCACCACTGTGCTGCTGAAGTTTCAGTGCAGAAACCTAAGAAAGCAGTTTTATGGGGTGATAATAGTCCCACAAAGTTGACTTCCCCAGTGACCCAGGCAAGGTGTAGCAAATGAACAGAGTTGTTTTACTAGACAGCACTGATTGTGACAGAAACAGTGTCTAAATCTTCAGAAGTGTTCGATTGGAGAGACATCTTATTTGGCATGTAGTCTATAGCCCAGTAAAAGAACAGGGCACTGTCCAGCAACATCCCCAGAGGTATTCTAGCACATGAAACTGGGGATTAAAAAAAAAAAAAAAAGCCCAACTTGGATTTTCAGAATGCTAATCAGCTTTACAAATCACTGGAGGAAAACAATACTTTCTGGTTTTTTATCTGTTTCCCAAGGCTGATGAGGCACCCAGAATCTGTCAACTACCCACAACAAATAAACTGAGAATTGTGATGCTGCAGAAGAACACCATAAAAGGAATTAGAAAAGCTCTTCAAGCGGAGCCAAAAAGCATGGAGTATCTGTTCAGTGGGCTGAACAATGTCTTGCACAGGTAATCCATAAATTGTCAATCCCTGTAGGGCAGAAGCACATCCCAAAGAAATAATTTCTCAATACTTGCCTGTTTTTCATACTTTTCCTGGAAAAAAACTGGTACTGGCTGCCGACTTATTTATCTGTTGGTTTGGTTGGTTTTTTTTCTATTTAAAGGTATTTTATTTTAAAATCTCATGTTTCAAGTTGTGCCATTTCAGGCCCTTAGTTCTGACTAAATGAATGATCGTTATTGTCCCTTGAAGTTTCCTCAACAATCTCTGCTTTATTGCCAGATTAGTTGTGGCTCAAAAATAATGGCATCACTTTCTTTCATAGCTTTCTCAAATACCTGGATCAAGTCACAACAACATACCCAGTGACATTCCCAGAGGATAACATCTTTAAAATTTGTAGAGTTGGTACCGGCTTCCAAAGAGCATTGTACACATTCACATAAACTCTTTCCTAGGCCATATCTTTCATTTCCCCTTGTGTCCACTTCACTTTCAAGTTTGAGGCTGGCTGTGGCTGCTATGCAATCAAGATTTGCTCCACATTTGCTATGCCTCCTGACTGCAGCCCCAAGGAAAAGGCAGACGGGTGCCCACAAGACCAGGGAGTATATTTCACAGCAAAACATACCCAACAGAGCTTCTAACCAGAGCTAAACGATGGACTAGTAGTGCTACACTGCTTCAAGCTATAAAAAATTTCACCATGAAAGCCTGGACAGAAAGACAGGGGTGGTGTCTACCAGACAGAACAGAGCTGTGTGCACAGGATCTGTAAAGAAAGGGATGGAGCAGGTGGAGAGCAAACCCAGAGGGAGGGCAGGCAGTGAAATAGTACATGAAGGAAAAGACTGCTTTTCCCTATCCCTGAGTATGGTACCCCATCCTCTGAGGCTAAAGGTTAAAAATACAGGCATGGCTGCAATTGTGCACTTCATGAGCAGTGTTCAAGACAAAAATAGAAGCAAGAGTAAAGGAATTTGAGGTATTTGCCTGGAATCCCTCAGGAGAGAATGAATTTACTTGGGCTGACTTGCCCCCTGCTGAGAAAAAATTATTCTTCACTCAGAATAATAATACTAATTATTATTATTATGACTGCTTACATAATAGCATTACCTTTCAGTCACCACTGAAATCCAAAACTTGTCATGCTGCACATTGTACGTACAATGAAAACTGTTTTGCCATCTTCATGAGACAAGACAGGATAGGAGAAAACTTACCATGACTCATGATGCAAGAGGGGTAGTAGACCCAGTCACAGATATCTCTTTCTTTGGTATCTTCCAGTGCAATTATCTATCTTCTTGGGTCTTTTGTCTGTGTGGGTGGGCAAATTTCATGCTACATTGAATTATTTTTTACTTCTTTACTCACTGAGACGTCAAGTTGAAGGAAATGCATAAGGCTATGGCAGGCTTTCAGTTTATCCCTCCATTAATCCTATTCTTGCATTACCCTGCACCATGAAGCTGACAGTAATAGGTTTAGTTTTGGCCTAATGTGAAGAGGACATAAGGTGCTACTGAAGGTACAAATATCCACTATGAAATCTAGTAAAGTGGTTACCTCAAGTTATGAGGTTTAGCTCTGTTGTTCCTTTTTGGTAGAAGATACAGTCCCCTCAGCTGGGACATGGGAACTGGTCATTATTGTCCCCCTGCTCCAAATCCTTCACAGGAAAAGCTTTGTTTAAGCTGCCTCACTTTGCACAGAAACAGATAAGGAGCACATGTGAGTTCTGCTGCTTAAGCTCCAAGTAACAGCTAGAAGCTGTTATATCTCTAACCTTCCAGGATAGATACATTAGAGATCTTCCTCTTGACTTTGAAATGCCTGGATTTTGGCTGAGTAGTTCTGAGTCTCATGATGCTATGGGTATAGCAAAAAAGTCTGTGGGAGCATCAAATATTAACCGAAGCTGTTTGCTCACCAGCATCGTCTGATGTGCATTACACATGACAGCAAGGCCTGAAGACACAGAACTATAAGAATCAGTAACAGTCCAGACATTGAAAGAGCATGCAGATGTTGAAGAAGTTAAAAAAATAGTCCCCCTGGTTCAATTTCTTTGTTCCCTGGGGAGGTCCTTTCCATTTTTAATTTGTGGTGTGGTTTTTTGCTGGCTGGAGGGTGCCACAAGACACCCAAGACACTAATTCTAATAAAATATTTTCTTCTGGATGCAGAAAGTGCCAGAAGTTTGGAAAAAAAAAAAAAAAGAAAGAAAAAGGAGAAAGAGAGCAATCTTAAAATCAGCTTGCAACTAATAAGAATAGAAAGGTCAAGTTCTTCTCAACATAGTCGGTATTTGTTTCATATTCACATCTCATTGCCTTGCATCAGAAATAAGAAGTGGAACAACTAGTCTCACGGATCAACAAGCATCACCTGCCATGAAAGATTCTAGAATGGGAGTCCAATTCTGTGAGCCAAGAAAACTGGGTTGCCCAACTGCATCTGTTACTGACATGTAAATCACCTTCTTTAGCAATGTTGTGAGTTTTCAAATTTTGAGCCAGCAATGCTTAGCAAGTTCATGAAGCAAATACTAGTTGCAGGAAGCAAAACCAAGAGCTTCGGGTGACATCGGTATCCAACTCCATCAACACAGCCAAAACCTTGGTGGCCTCTTATAACCTTGCAGAACAGTGTGGTTAAACAGCAGTGGTCAACAAAAGAGACAAGAAAAGCAGCAAACTAGTTAGAGAACAAGTCCCTGCAGGTCTTAAACAAGTGGCTCTGTGAGTTATCTTAATATTGCCCAAGGCTTCAAATTTTCAAAGGGAACTATGGAGAGCAATTTTTCCGGAAATCAGATCCAGAGTGACTCAAATTAGAGATATACTGCCTCCACCCACCTGCTACCTCTAAATGAAAATGTCAGCCTTAATTCATGAACGTTTTTTAAATCCTTTGATGGCGAGGACTTGAAAAGCAGCAGGTATTATCACAAGCATTCAGGGCTTGTATCAGGCGCATAGCTATTTTATGAGCATGCAGTGTTCTCCCGCATTCTCCCACCCTGGTAAGTTATAATGTATCTCTGGGGCAGGTTGATATTTGCACTTTGTTGACACCCAATAAATAATAATCCAAATATTTGCACACATGGAATATTTTGTGACATTATGGAGCTGACAGACCCTGATTATTTGGGAGCTGCTTTGTGCACAGCGCTCCCATTGGTTTCAAAGTAAGTGCAGAGTTCAGAAGAGCTGCAGAGTAAGACCCGTGACATTTATGTTTATGAAATAGGAGAGACCTTATCATTTGCTGGTTTTGTAGTCACAAAGCCAGAATAGCTGATGAGGGGCCTTTGCCAGTATCATCAGTATAATCACAGTGTACACAACTGTAGTGTCTTGGCAAGTAGTAAGTGAGCCAAGGAAAACAAAAGATCAGCAAGGGGTGCTGCAGGGCAGGAGGGGGTCACTGGCAAAGCAGGGCAGGGGAACCCCAGACTGGTGGAACTGGGAGGGCTTGGGAACCCAAGAGGGCACTGGCAGCATTAGCATGTGGACTGCTAGGCTGGGAGATATTGAGGGGCTGCAAGGCAGGAGGAGGCACTAAAGGCTGGGTGTGGGGCTCTGGATGGAAACAGCAGGACTGCCTTGTGGGGGGCACTGGCGCAGGCAGCACAGAAGCTAACAGAGCTCGTATGCCATCTGCTGCTGTGCTATTAACCGCTATTAGTCACTGAGCTTCATGAGCATGAAATTTCCTTAGTTGCTGAAAAGGAAAGAGAAAAGCCTAGAATTTGGCTTAACTTTGATTAAGCACCAACAAATTTGGGACAATTTAAACAAGAGGGATTTCAAACATCTCATTGAAGCATGGTTGCAAAATTCCTTCCTTGCCTGGGGGAGGTACACACAGTGAGTACACCCCATTATACTTCTCCTTCCACAGCACTTTTGTCAGCAAGATAAGGAGAAAGTATTTGCATGTGGTTAGGGAAGGAGCTATGGATTTGCTAAATGGATTTGTACCCTGTTCGGTTAGAGTGATATGGTTCAGCACATTCCAAAGAAGATGGAGGTAGACAGTAGTACAAATAGAAACAGCTTTCTCAATTATGCTAGTTAAGATAAAAGTTGGCAAACTTATTAATCCTCATGCTTCAGGGCTTTTGCCGATCAGTGGCTTGGGTTAGGAAGAAACATCCTACACTTTGTTATGGTGTAATGCCACAGAATTAGAATTGATGCCTCCTACTCACCCACTAGCTTTGGCTATTTGCTACAGTAGGACATCTCTTGTGACTGCACAAACAAATGTCCAGCTCCCAGAAACACTTTGGGGATACAAAGGGTACCTTAGTGTATAGAAAGATGAATGCAAAATGGGACTGCTGATTTTCTTCCTGTGAGCATTTGCACTGGAAGACAGACTTGCACTCCTCCAGTTGAGTGGGGAGGGAGATGGAAGGTGGGAGCAGAGTCAACCTAATGCAACTGTCACCCAGCCACAACACATCTATACGGCTCTATTTAAACTGCAGACTGGAGAACTAATGTATTTGCAGATAAAGGCTGAAGGCACTACTTTGAGAAAATTATAATCTCCTTCCTCAGACAGAGGGAAAAGTTAAATGAATCTGCCAGATTAGCTTGGAACAATTCGCTCAGTCTTACTGAGAACAGAGTATATATAAGCAAGATTTGGGCACAACACGGGACCAGTCAGCATCCAGCAGTCCCATGCAAGCAGCAAGTCAGAATCTGGTGACTGCATCAGCCCACCTGGGTGTCAGGCAGAAAAAAACAGACCATTTTGTGCATGTGGAAGTCATAGAGTACGACTGGACAATGCAGTAAATCTGATCCTGGGGCTATTAGAACTGGATCAAAGGCTCTGCAGCCACGTCAGGTGAACTGCTGAGCTGGTAAAAGCTCGATCTATTGGAAGTTTGTGCTTAGCCAGCACTCTCCAGTCCTGTCCCGTAAAGGACCCTGTTCTTCCCACTGGCTCCTTGTATCTGTCTCACCTGCACCATTCAGGATCGGAGTCAGTCTCCGTGCCTGGCAGCCAGGCAGCTGTGGTTTTCAGCACAGTCAGAGGCAACTGAGAATTCAGTCTTTCCCAACTAACCACATCCTATCTGAGGCACTAAAGGAAGCTGTTCTCTCTTCATGACCATACATTACAGCCATTGTTAGTCAGTCATTGTAAAGTGCTCTTGGAGCAGTGGCAGATGTCCTATTACACTGAGAGAAGTAAGACACCTGGGTTCGTTACCACCTAATTAGGTTCTCCATGTGATTAACTACTTGTGCTGCAGACAAAGAAGCAAACTACCCAAATGAATGCCAACAGAAGACAAGCTGGCATGGCAGCAGCAGGCACCTGACAGGCACACACAGATCTGTAACTCATCTGGCTTCCTGATGGAGAGTGAAGGATTTTTAGTAAAAGTTGTAAAACTATAATCAGAAACTCTGATAACTGTGACTCAGTCAAACCGTATGTTATGTCCTTTATGACTCCCACAAACCCTTGTCATCTCACATACAGAATCCATCTTGATACCTACCTCTGGCCCATCTGACCTATGTAATCCATTATGCCTCCTCTGCAAGGCCCTCAGCATCTTCCAGACACCTCAGAATCTCCACCTCAGAGTCAGCTTTACCTTCCCAGCAGGTGACTCTTCTATAGAACTTTCTGTACTCCACTCCTCCAAAGCCTATGCTTTCCCTCTGCATAAGATCATTTTTGTACCCTTGTCCTGCAAGAAAAGCTTCTGTTGGGGAAACCCTTTTGCCTAGTCCAAAGATGTCTGTCTTCCTCTTGCCCCCATTGCTTAAACCCTGCAAAGTAAGAAAGCAAGTCTGCAGAAACATCTCTCTTTGTTGAGACCTTCCCAGACTGCTAGAGCTGAGGCTGCAATATTCCTCTGCAAGCCTGAAGGCAGCAGGTTGGATTTCCTCCTGAGTGCCTGATCCAGCCCAAATACAGATCCACATTCAAACTGTCTGAAGCCTCCAATCAATCAGTGAATTGTGCTGAATGCCCTTAGGAAAAAAAAAAAAAAAATCTTTGATGAGGCTTTGCTGCTAGCAACCAATCCAAATCCATTAGCTTTCACATCTGGAGTTCCAACGAACAATAAAAATGAGCTTGATGGCCTCAATCTTGTCCTCATTTTTCAGCATCACAATAACCTGGCTCCACTAAACACAATTCAGCATGATTGCTTGACTCTGCTCAGACTTCGGGGATGCCCAGAACCACTATAGCTGCCAGAGAAGAGGGTCAGGACAGAGGGTGCTTTGGCAAAACTCTGTGTGTATGTGCACATATGCAAATTAAGAAAAGATAACTGGAATTGGAGAAGGTGCTTCAGGGTAAGATCAGGGGTATTGGCAGAGTTTATAATATAAATCTGCTTGGTATTTTCTCAGTCATACATGAGTACCTGTGCAGGACTATTGCATTTACAACACGGCCACCTCTTACACAATTTCTGCCACTTTTTGAAGTGTAATTGCTACTTCCCTCCTTGTGGACACTCCTGCTGTCCCCTCACGAGGTCACCCAAGACTGCATCTTCACCTCCAGGCAATAGAGGGCCTTGCCTTGCAGTTGGGTTGTAAGGAAGGAGGGATTGCTCTGCCTCCCACCATGCCCACAGGGAGGACCCAGGCAATTCCAGGTGATCTGAAATGCAGGATGTGGCAGCTCAAAGTGGATGGAGGCTGAGATAATTACATGATTTGTGCTCATGATGAAAGCTGTTCCAATACTGGGCCATGTGCACTTGGACTAGTCCCAGTGCTGCTAAGAGCCCAGCATGGCCCTGCAGCTGCTGAGCCAGTTGCCTGGCAGGTGGGCAGAGCCTGTGATCTGGAATACCAGCTTTTAGATGCTTCTCTTGGTTTCTCCAGGAGCTTCCTATACTGTAGACAGTTATTCTGGGTTGTTGTTTTTTATTTTCAGTTCCACTTCTGAGGTGACGTTGGTGTCAAAATGAGGTGGACGCCATCAGGCAACCATTAGGTGAGACACTCTGGTCCTCCCATTACTGCATGGGCAATCAGCCCCAACCCAGGATTTACCCAGTTTAGGTCAGCCTTATTTCCAATTGCCTTGCCAATACCCTCCAAGAGCCCTCTCCTTCTTGTGTGAAGGGCTGTTGGTAGTGACAGCAGCTCTTCTCCTGCCCCCTTTTTGAGACTTCAGCCCTTCTCCAGGCTCCATAATCCCAACTCTCTCTCATTGCCTTTTACAAAGTGAGAGTCCATGCTGAGACCTCTGTGTGAAACCATCAACAGCATCTGTTAATGGGCAGCCTAATAGCCATTTAATGGGCCTGATATAGCTAATAGATTTATGAAAAAAATATGAGCAACAATAGCCAAAGAAGAGTGCTCAAAGGCAGGCAAAACTGGCAGAGTCTTTCCCACTTGGACTCAAGCAGATTAAGCAGTGCCTGCAGCCAGGCAGGAGCTTTGCTGGCTTTCCAAAGCTGCCACACGTTCCTGGGAAGGAGATTTCATCTGAGAATGACACTGTCTGCCCAGCCTGCAAGTTCATATGAAGGATCCTCAGGCAGCTTGTAAATAGCTTTGCAGATGCTGCTACCTCTAGGGTGGAGCAGTCCCAGCAGGAAGGAGGTCATGCTCCCCAACACCAAGGAGCAGGTCACCACTGGAGTCACAGCTTTTAATATACTCACAGTGCAGAGAAAGGTCTGTTAAGGCCTCATCCTACAGACTCCTCTTTCCCAAACATGGCAGAAGCAGCTGGATTTATTTGATCTTGCCAGAATTTATACCTAAATCTTTTAATACTTGCTTTCCTTGTGTGTAGCCAGAAGTTTTATGAGACACACTAACCCCTGTTCAGGAAAACAGACAATATATTTTGAAGGATATTGTATCTAGTGGACGTATCATATAAATTCCCTTTGCCACCCTGGTGTCCACCTCTAGTTATACAGCCACCATGGAGTGAACACCAGTCTGGGGCTCCTTTAAAGGCCCTTGTCACTCTGCACACATACTGCCTGTGCAGGATGCCCGTGCCTGGAAATAAAAGCTGAGCTGAAAAGAGTCAGGTTGTTATTAGATGATCATGTTGTTTTGGTGTCAATGACACTGCTAGGATAGGCATGATCTTGACAGACACCTCTGGAAGATGTGTGGGGTCAGCTTGAGGACAACCTTCCCTAGTGCTGGGAGATGGGGTGTTCTGACTGGGCTGTTCTTCAAGCTGCGTATGCAACAGCAGCAGGAGATATGCTCATACCACACCAGCACTACCACTTAAAACATACACCACAGTTTTCCAAAATTATCAGGTACTCTCATGGTGCAGCATCATGATGTTAGCCTTATGCACAATCCTAACTCTCCACCTCCTTTCCCATCCTAGCCCACCCCAGGGCCAGCCCTGTTTTGAAATGGGACAGAAGAAAGGCAGGGGCTATGTCTCCAGCCAGAAGCTCTGCATCCTCTCTCTGGGCAAGTCCAGCAGCACAGCATAGCCATGTGTCTGGAATTAGAGTGGTCTCATGCATTCTGATCCTGGGGCAGGTAAGGAGTATGAGATAAGGATACAATCCCTTACAGTATAAGCGAACAAAGTGTTTTCATTCCTTTTCTTCATAATGTAAAATCTCTGGAAGACAGGTCCTGGGTCTCAGCGAGATCCAATTGATTGCCACATGGGGAATTATTGACAGAAAAGAAAAACAACACCTCTCTCCTATTGCTGCATCCTAAAAGCTCACCAAGACCTTATCCAAGAAGTGCAAAAGCACAGCAGTGATGTGACAGATGTGACAGTTTTGCCTATTACTAACAAACAAGCACATTGAAGGTGATTACAATTACTTTTGTAGCTGAATTTAGCAAACTGGAACTACCCTCTGGTTAAAATAACACTTTGCTGTTTTCAGGAGTAAAAAATGTGTTTATGTTCCTGTTAAACCTGGAATATGGGGTTTGCAGGTGACTTCAGCAGGCTTCTTGGACTTGATTGCATCTCAGTAGTCCTGGAGGAGAGATTTTGAGTTGCCACTACAAATTTGAAACACGTTAGCCAACTCAGATCCTACAGAGAGGAGTACAGAACCTCTGACTATCTAGGGGATCACTTGGCACATGGATGCTTGAGGAATGCATCGTACGCCTGTCCTGCCCAGCCACAAGCAGCAGCACTGCTAGGTCTTGGCCTCAGGGAGCCTCTGCAGCAGCCAGCTGGGGTGGCATCAAGACCTGTGGGACAAGGAACTGACAGGCAGGGATCCGGCCTTCAGCAGCAAGGGGGAGGACAGCGCGCCAAAGGTGCCCTTCTATTCCTGAGAACCGGAGGCTACCTTTGCTTTGGCAATCACAAAGACAACCGGGATTCATAACTGTACGAGCTCCCTGCAGCCAGGAGTCTGAATAATTCACTTCCCAGCAAGAGACATCAATCCTTTCTCTGCAACCCCTTCTACCACCTTGTAAGATGTATGAGGGGAAGGCAGGAGGCATTTTTATTATTTTTATTTAGTTTGCGGATGTTTAGTGTTCCTCACTATGGGCTATATTCAGTCCTCACGTGCATGATATTCTCGAGACCTTTATCAGTTAACTATCCCTGCTTTAATTTTCCCCCTGTTCTCACCCTTACTTTTCCCTCTTTATAAATTACAACATTCAGGCCTTTGCTGGCGGTAGAGAGCACTACATTGTTCTGGAATAAAATGGACTTTATTCCATTATAATGACTCTGCTTCCAAAGGGGAGTAGTTATACTGGAATAAAAGTATTTTTTATGCTCCAGTCTGGAGCATAATTCAATCATAAATTACATCAGAAAAAAATAAAGCATAATAATAAAATGGCAGTTTGTGCATTGATTAAAGTGAAAACACTCCTCATTCTGGAATATTCCATGTATAAAGTGAAGTTAGTGTGCAATAAGCAAGGGTGTGATTTTTTTATAGCACACTAACTACCCTTCATTCATTCCCTAATGGATACCCTGCCAAAAAACAAGAATGCCTTTAGGTGAGGCAGGTTTGAAAGTGGAATAAACTAGGGTGCATTAATGTGCACTAGAAGTATTCATAAGAGAGCACAGAGAAGTCACTAGCAAGCTGAAAACCCACCACTAACTATTCCCCCAGTGACACCCCCAGGGAAGTCCAGGCAGGTCCCAAAGCTAGGACAGTTCTAGTGGAATAATTCTTCATTCTTTTCCCATGGTAGGAGGCTTTTCCATGCACATTGATCCTCGTGATCCAGGTCTTGAAACAAGCCATGGGGCTTTGAGGAGTGAGGGATTTCAAGCTGTCCTATTCTTGAGAACAGGGATATGCCACCCAGAGATGCACACTGCCAGAACAGTCCCTTCTAAACCTACATCAGGATGCAGAATGTGCTTCAGGCCCCCCAGAGCAGCTGACCAGCCAGCTCAATGAAGGTAGAGCTTTGTATCCGTGCTGATACCCCAGAAGGATCGAGCAGGCAACATCAGACATATACAGCCAGGGGCTACACTTAGGGCAGTTTTTTTTCACTTCTCTTGTCAGACATTAATACAGCATTTGTACCCAGCATCAGTTTGTACCAGCCAAGAACTCTTGATCAGACTTCAATGTACCCCATAAAGCAATCATTTTCAGGGAGCAAAGGAAGTGATCTCCTAGCTAGGAGACTTCCCAGGGAGTCTGTCACTCTTTTTGATTCCGCTTATATTTTTCTTTGTGTGAATTTACAGACTATAAGAATTAAAGAGTATTCACATCTGCTAGTTTTACCTAAAGAACAGAAATATGCTATAAATGCTTCTGAACTGATTTCTATGAAGCTCTGCCAGACAATTATGTCAAGCAGGAGTCAGGTGCCAATCCCAGATCTGCCAGGGAGGCACTGCCTGATGACCCCACAGCTGAGAAATGATGAGTCTCAGTGCAGTCTTAAATTTGGGATCCTCCGATCCTAACAGAATGACACCGTTAGGCCCTTGACAACATCTGGGTAAAATTTACTTGTGGTTCAAAACCAGAATGGCCTGCCATTTTGGAAACCTGAACATTCAAGACATCCATATTTCATTACCCAAGACCTGCCCATTGCTTCCACCTTGCAGCCTTCCAACTCTCCCAGACCAGAGCTCCTCACATCAACTCCACATTTTTCACTGCCACACTGAGAGCTGGCATTGGCTATCTGCCCACCAGGAAAAAAAAATAAATAAAATTCTCAAAGCCTCATTACTTAACACATTTTCACTAATGTGATGGTCAAATATCACTCAAGGCCTCATATAGAAAAAAATTGTATTCCAACACTTTAACTACTCATGGTTAATGTTAAGGTGCCTTGACAAAACAGTATATTCAGAAACATCACTGCCCGTATGTACACTAAAGGGAATATTGCCTTTGAGGTCATGTAAGTTGGAACTGAAATCCATCTTCCATGGACTTTAGGAGGTGGCAGACACACACATGCCTCTGAGAAATCTGAACTTCAGGGTATGGGCAAACAAAGTCTTATGAATCCACCTATTTATGCATTATTGCCCTCTATGATGAAAAGTAATTTAAGCTTAGCTAACATCTTTTGCATTGAACAGGGTCAGGAGAGCTCACGCATTCTCCTGCCAAAACTCAGCTGTCAGGATGGTGACATTTAATGAAGGGAAAAAATTAAGGTGGGGTGGGGGCAGAGAGGGTGGTTAGCACATTCAACTACCAAATTAGATTCTTAAAAGCTCATGATCTTAAAGGTCTTTTCCAGCCTAAACAATTCTATGATTCTATGATCTTTACCCTTCCCCACATGTCATTTCTAGCATGGGGTATGGGAAAAGGAGCCCGTGGAAATGTCACAGAGCTCCACAGGCAGATCAACCTAAGGACATCAAAAGTATTTCTCTAGTGCTCAGGTCAAGAGTTGAAGCCAGTGCTGTGTGCTGACTGGCTCACTGCGCTACTCGGGCCCTCACCAAAAGGTTAGAGTGAAGCACTAAGTGAACATCCAATTTGAGATGTGGATTATATCAACAATTACAATCTGGAGCATAATTCAATTATAAATTAAATTAGAGTTAAAAAAACCCAACATCATAATAAAATGGCGATTTGTGTGTTGATTAAAGTGAAAACATGCAGTCATTAGCTGGTGTTTAAATCTTGTTAGCTGCAAGCAGAGCTGCGTATTGCCATGAAGCCAGTGAGCGCCTGCGGGGAACTGGCACTTCTCTAGGTGTTTAAAGTATAGATGCACATCAGGACAGCTGCTGCCCCCTGGGACCTCAAAGCTGGAGGTGAGGCAAGAGAGCAGTAAGTATTTACTGGCAGTTATAATCATCCACACACTACCTGTGGCAATGTTCATTTTCATGGGACAACAGATAGCGCAAGATCGCCATCTTTAAGTGGGAAGTGTGAAACTGAGACAAGGGCAGATGATGGGATATTCTTGCTCCATAGCCTTACTGTGACTTAAGGGCTACACACAGAAAGGGGACAATTGCAGTCTGCGTGTAGTGAAAAGCATGAAGTCTTCACCCACCCCTGGTGAATCTCAGGAGGGCAATAGGGTCCCTGTATGAAGGGCATATCTTCTGTGAGTGTTTCTGCTACCCAGAGAAGTGCTTAGAATATCAAAACTGGGAAATTCTGCTCCGCAGCATTTCTCTTAAAAGACTTACAGGGAACCTTGAGGGATGCAGAAATCCAGATGCTCTTTGCGGCCACCTCACAATCCTGGCAACTTCTTGTCCCCTGTGATCTGTGTTGTGGATAGGGCAGAGACCTCAAACACAGGACTGATGCATCCTAGACATCTTCACATTCACCATTAAAACATCAACACATCTTCCTTCCACAGTGTTGCATGTCCTTCCTCACACATCTGTTTCACACCACTAGACTCAGGAGCTTGTGTCTTCCCTGTACATTTAGAATAACCTCCCTGAGTAACATTGATGGGATGCATAAAGGCTCCTTGCAGACCCCTCTTTCTCCTGTATTTCATACCTCTCCTGAGCCAGGCACACTGTGTTCCCATATTATGAGAGAATAATTGCTTTTCCCCAGCTCACATCCATACTATTTTTTTTCCTCTTTTGTTTTACAAACTCCTCTCCCAAAGAAATATGTCCCTGCACAGAAGCATTAGATCGAATTTTTAGATCAAATTATCCTTCTGTTCTATAATACTATCCATAATTACTCCCTGTAACTTTGCTTTTGGTGGTGATCTCAACCATCAGGCAATTTTCACACATCTCGCCAATAGAATTCAAGTACAAGCAAATATTAGAGTGTGAATTTATTTTTATTTATAAATTACTTAACAGAACAAAAAAAAAAAAAAAGGAGACAAGCTCTGAGCACTTAGCAAATTACTGACTTGAAATAGATGTTGCAAAATTTGCCTATGTTGTTTGCTCCTGTGCCTTGCAAAGTGAAAAAAAAGCATACGTGCTCAGATACTGGGAAGAATGGAGAGGCACTGTACAAACTATAGCACATTTCATCACAGTGTGAGGATGCATACAGAAGTCTCAAGTTTTCAATATAGTGAGATTCCTCAACCCCTCATAAGTCTAGGCACAGACTCAAGAAACCTACCTGTGAAAGGCAAGCTCAGAATTTCACCTGGCGATGTCTGTCTGAACTGCATTTCCTTTAGGCTCTCAGTAGCTTCATCTTGGAGCTACACATTTACATTTGGTTTGGAAATTATTTTTCCCCACATTCATGTCACTTCCCACAAAATTTCACCCAGAGATCTAGCCAATGGAGAGCGAAGCTTTAGATTAGCCCAAATTCCATTGAAAGTATCGCAGAAAAAATAAATTAAAAAAAAAAAGCCCACAACAACAACAACAAAAAAAAAACATTAAACCCCCTGTTTTTGACTCCAGCTCAAAGTGTTTTGTTCCAGAACTGAATCCAAGACCAAACTTAGTGGTTTAGATCCATCTGCCACAAGTCCTTGTCTCACAGGTGAAAGCCTGTAACCTACTGCCAATAAGGGCATGTTTCATAAAATTGCAGTGGGAAGACTTGGCTGGCAGAAAATGTCAGCATCTGCATTCTCCAGGGGCAACAAGCACTGGCTTGCTCATACAGAATCCAGACATTAGGGCAAGGAGTTAAAAATCAAGACCATTGCAAAAGACTGCAGTACATGTTTTTGTCATTTTGGCCAAGACCAAGGGGAAAAAGAGCCTAGATATCTTAAATGGGCTTCTCTTACTATCACCAGGAAGCAATAATCCCTTTCAGCATGGATTATCAAGGCTAATCTTAGTTTTGAATAGGGAAGTCACAGGAAGGATGCAGGAAGGAGAGCTTTTCACTAAAAGAAGGATCCCAGGAATGGACTTTGTTTATGTTAAACATCAAAAAGAGAGCATGCTTATTGACTTTTAGTAAGCCTTCTTCCAGCAAACAAGTTGCAGAACAGATCAGGTTTTAGGATCTCCATTCTTGGAGGTTTTCAAGACTCAGTTCAACAAATCCGTGGCCGACCGGATCTAGTGTAGGTGATAGTCCCAAGGAAGATGGATTATATGATCTCTAGAGATTGCTCCAATCAGCCTTTCTACGATTCTGTAGCACAGGTATAGCCTCCTTGATTTTATTCTTTGTATCAGTAAAAGAGGTAGGGCTGAGTTTGCATCACCCATCAGACTTCCCAACAAAGTGAATCATAGGCTTATAGAATAACTTGGGTTGGAAGGAACCACTGCAGGTCATTTTGGTCCAACACACCACTTAAAGCAGGGACAGCTTAGATCAGGTGACACCACAGGAGATGGAGAAGAGATCAGAGGCTATTGGCAAAGACCCAACAAAGATGACTAAGAAAGCCACCTCTATTCCAAAGGTTTACTTATGCTACTGGGCAGAGTAACAAGTGTTGTGCATCCTAAAGGAACTCATTCTTCCCTCTAAAATATTTTAGGATTCCACAAACAGTAATAATAATTTAAAAAATTGAAAAAAAACCTTAGCTTCCTGAGTGCCTTCTAGCTCCATTTTTAATGCTGGATGATGACAGGGGCTCCCTCTAAAAGTAGAGATATCTAGTATCTCCCCCTGTCCAGGAGCAGAATCTACTGCAACCATGACAGTTCAAACACAAGTTGTCCTCCAAGCATTTTGGAAAGAGAGACTTCATGGTGCCTCAAAACAGTCTTTTCCAGTGCTTCATTCTCCTTCCTATCATAATGCTTCCCAGCATTTTAACTTATCTCACTTCCAGCTGTACAAAGGAATGGCATCTTTCCCGCTTCATGCATCTTTGGTAGGTAACCATCTCCTTCCTCTTCAACCCCTGCAAAGCAGGGCCCCAGCCTCACAGATACCCATACAGCATTTAACACAACTGGGCACAAATCAAAGCCTTCACATTTGTATCAAGTTTGTAAGACCAAATCTGCACCAATGAATGCACTGACCCTGTAAAGAGGGGAAGAGTCTTTTCAGAGATAAGAAAATGAAGCAGAAAGACAGCCTGTGTAGTAGCATGGCAAAGTTCACACACAAAGCCTGTGCCAAGCCTGGGAATCAGGCCTTAGTCAAGCATCTTAATGTTCTCTCCTCTCCTTTTGGCACTGCTGCGATATGAAATAATAATAATCATGAAATGTGCCCAGACACTAAGAAGATCATCACCTTAATGCAGATAATAGGAATAGCCAGCATCTGCGTAATGTAGAATCAAAATGGTTTATAATGGGGAGAACAAGATGTAGCTTAGAGTTTAAAAGTAATTAAAATTTCCTACCTAAGTTTCTTTTGCTTAATGTACTTCCAAAAAAAATGTTCATCTGCTTGCAAACGCCTGACCCTAGGAGCTCAGGTTTCAATGCAAGGGAAAGGCATAAGTTGGCAGAATGACAGCAACAGAACGGCATCTCATCTGGATCCAAAAATGTAAAGAAAGGGAAATACTCATTATTCTAAAGGCTCAAAGACAATTTCAATCCATTTTAACTCTAACAAGTCCCCCTGTGGCCTCTTAAAACCTACTGAATTGGAGCAAAGTAGTGTAAGCGGCAGAGTTTCATCTTCAAAGGTGTGGTGAAAATATCCAGGTTGACAAGAGGGCTCAGTTCAGGAGGTTTTGTGGAGTTTCACTGTGGACTTTTAACAATGCTCTTCTGCAGCACCTTTTATCCGTGGATCTCACTGCTCTTTAAAGATATCGACTGATGGCTCACTACATTGCTCCTGTGAAAGGTATATTATTATCCCCATTTAATTAACAGGGAAACTGAGGCACAGCAAAAAGAAGGGATTTGCTTGGGCCCTCGCAGAGCATCAGTGAAAGATCTGGGATTAGATACAAGCTCTCTTGATGGTTTAGGTGTCCCTATTCATTTCACCCTGCCCAGTTCCTCCTTGCCTCTTCAGTTGTAGTCCGCCCTCCAAAGTCCTGAGCTGTCAGGAGCGCTGGGGGATACAAGAGGCATGCTGAGCCAGGCAGTGATCATAGCAAGACAAGTAACAACCCTGCCTGCTTATTCCGAGCAGTTTTGAGAATGTATGGATAAATCTCATCAGCCCAGATGAGACTTCATAGCACAAACAGCCCTTTTCCTAGCCTTGTAGTCATCACTTGCAAAGGTATATAGAAGTGAGAAAAAAAATTCCTCTTTCCTCCCCTTTACTCTAGTGCTGAACAGTGCAACTGCTGTGCTAGAGAAGTATAGGACTTGCCCTGAAATAAAAAAACAAACAACATTTCTGAGGCCTAAACTGGATAACTTGAGCTGTACTGGAAGAACTTGGCATTTATTTTGCAACTCTACAGGACTGCTTTCTGATTCTGCAGCCACACTTGCTTTATAAAGCTCTATGTCCTATTTAAGCAAATGCATATATATATGCATATTGTTTTAAGCAGTTGTGACTGGCAGAGTGCAACAGATGCAGAAATAAACGTTTATATGCCTCTCCAGAGAACAGTGAGGAGCAGCCCTGAAAATAGAGAATTACTACTGCCACCCAAGCAAGGTCTTCTGTTTATCACCCTGACATGATTATTCAAATATCAGCATTGTAAACTGCCAGCAAGATCATCACGCTGAAGTCCATATATCCCCCTTGCCTGCTGAGGCAGCCTTGTCAGGAGCCAGCAGTCTTCCAGACATGTTAAAACATTATCTCATGCTTGGTACCCCACTTGCACAGAAATGATGGTTGCTAGCTCAGATCCAACCAGTTCAAAGAGATTTTTTTGTTTGCACTTGGACATAGACGTGCTTACTCATGGGAAAGAGGGAGTGGAAGGAAATGTCCCCTCAGTTTACCTTTATCCCATTTTTCTCATAGCATGTGAAGGATATAACTATCTTTAAGATGACAAAATCAGGCAGTGGAGCCTATACCGTGCTCACAATGTGGGGGTTGATATGATGTGAAGGCATCCTAGTGTGGAGGTTGGGCAGCTCTAGCAAGAGAGCTCTGGAGAAACTGGATCTAAGCTGAGGAAAAGGCAGGGGATTAGGGTGAGGGCAGTCTGACTGAAACAGGTTGCCAAGTAGAGCATTAGAGAGATAGTCATACAGTATTAAAAGAGCATCTAACAACACAGATGTGATTCAGAGGATCAAAATCAGGAGTCCACTCTATTTTGTTACAGGAGAGAAACGGGTAACTCCAGAAGGGAAATCAGGATGCCCAAGGTAATTGCATGTTTTGTAACTCACTAATAGCAAGCACAACCTAAAAGGTCATGCTTGAAAGATACCTCCATTTTTGCTTTGTTTCCTTTATGAGAAGTCAAGTCCCAAGAAACCTTGACCCTGTTCCAGAGAAAGGGAAATCTCTTCTCTCTCACACACAGGACTGATTTTGAGGCAGGGCAAATCCAGTGCCTTCACAGAGCCCTGTGGGAGATGGTGCCAGTGGATACTGACGACTGCTAAGATATTCCAGATGTACCAGAAAACCATCAAAAACTACCTGTTTGTTAGAGTTAGTGTTTGCTAAATGGGATGCATAGTCCCCAATTTGATCATAATTAATGGAGATGCTATAGGTTTTTTTAAGTGGCAGGTGCCTGTTCTTTTGGAACAAGAGAACCTGAATCATATCGCTGGTGCTCCAACAAAGGTAGAAGTCATCATGATGTACAATATAAAGACAACCAAAAAGGATTCTTATGACCACAGATGCATTGAATTACTCAATGCCCTTCCACAGAACTCTGGAGTTTAATAACACTTTGAGATCCACATGCAGAAGAACAGAAGGAGGAAAATTATCATTATGTTCTCCAAATGACATCCACAGGTTTCAAAATGCATTACAGTCCTTCGCTAATTGTCACAATGCCCCACTAAGTCAATATTATTATAACCATTATCTAAGTGCTGAGAGAATGATTCTGATTTCACTCACATGGGTTTAGTCATAAAACCATAACCCAGTTAGCCTTTTGCATTTAAGAGCTATAGGAGCATCATGAGTTGGAGACTTCTACTAGAGAAAATATTTTTACCACAAGGGACCAGATTAGGCAACATTGCTGTTCTTTTGTGTAGGTGGCAAGTCTGGCCCATCAGCCCCACTGCCTTCATGATGGTTTACAGCACAGGTCCTGTCTCACAGGAGAAATATGGCAATTCTAGGCATGGTTCTAGGATTCTTTCAAATAAGGACTCGGGAGCTGACCCAGCAGCTCACACCTTAAGGAAGAAATCCCCATTTACCTCACTGCAAGTGACAACAAAATCCAAACAATTGAACTGTTTAAGATTGCACAGTGGTATCAGCAAAACTTCTCATAGTGAAAGCTGGTAGTCCTCACCTTTAACCAGCAGTTAACCCTTCCTCTGTGGTGTTGGACTGCTGACTGCATTAGGCAACATGGTACACAGTTGTAGGTAGGGATAGCAAGTTATTCATTCAATTTCTGAAAGTTAGGAGAGGTCCCTTGTCAAAATACCCACCTTGGTGGGTGACCTCAGTATGCTTCCCTAAAATGGGAAGAAGAATGCAATCCTGCTTTATACATTGCTTTGAGATTCACAGATAAAACACAGTTTCTCGTTCTGATTCTTGGTTAAAAAAATTCATAGCATCATTTTCCCTCCTGCCCCCTATTCTGCCAGCCAAAATTCAGGGTCCTATAGGTTATTCCAGAGGAGTCTGAAAGAAGTCTTTTATATCTTATTTCTTTGCAAGGAATGCATGGTATCATATCTTATTCCATAAAAAGAACTCAAGCCAGTTTCTTTGCTTACAGCATCAAACTATCTAAGCTTTTCCTTAGGGTCAGGCTACCAGCTTCTTAATCAGTCTGTGCTTCAACTTCCTTCTTTCTCCAGATTTATGTCAAAGTTTTGTTCTTTCCCTTTCTTTCACATATATACAACACCCTCCCTATTTCAGTGCCCATTGAAGTTTTCTTTCCTGAGTGGCTGAAGTGCTTGTATGGCCTCTGGCTTGGATACTAGCTTGCTACTGTTTCAAAGGAGAGTTTAACCATTTCTCTAGAGTGAAAAAAAGAAATTTAACACAAGCTGCAATAGCACCGATGATCCTCAAGCCCTAACAACAGTGGCCAAAGCTACATAATACTCTGCTTCTGAGACCGTATACCAAATAACACAAACTCTGCACTTGAATTGCTGTGAGCCTTCTTAAGAGAACATACTCGTGCCAGTTCAAGAGTTCTTTCCATGGCTCTGGCAGACACCCAGGGAATTTCTCTGAGGTGGTCTGTACTGAGGCTCCTCTGTTAGCTTGCAGCACATGCTTTTCCTTCCAACAATACAACTAGAAAGTCAGTCATGGGAGGAAGATGGATGTAGGAAAGAGGATGAGTTTGGAGTTGTTTAGGTTTCTTTAACACAAGGTGACAGAGTGCAGCAGAAGCCAACAGAGGTAAGATCCGCAGTTTTCAGAAGCAAGAGGGAGAAAGTTCTATTAAGGTTCTGTTAGGACTTACTGTGACTTTATAGCTAAGATTATGAACTCTAGAGGGAGCACCATAGGAGAAAAGAGGAGAAAGGGAAAGCAGAGAAAAACTAATAGAAGCAGGAAGATACATTTTGGAAACATAGGAGAGGCACTGGGGGAAAAGGATAGGTGAAAGCAACATAAACAGAACCTGAAAGGTGAGACAAAAATAAAAAGGAGGAAATGAAAGAGCAGAAATAAAACAGTGAAGAGAAAAGGAAATTGAAAAAGAAGCAAGTGAGCTCTTACCCTAAGAGCTAAGAATTTGGGCTGCTGCTTCTTTAGAGATGTTTTTGAACTTAGTTTTGGCTTAGGGCTCAGCTGAGGGAAAAGTCAGGCTCCTCCTGACTGCGTTCCGCGCCCCCGCCCCGGCAGTACAACCAAGACTTGCCATGTCCAAGAGCACCATCAAGTGGTGACGGGAAGACGACGTGAAATCAGCCCAAAGACTCTTTTGGCGCAGTTAAGTTCGCATGACGGAAATCTACAAGGACCAATTTATTTCCGTGTAGCATCCTTCACACGGAGAATCCTGCATCTCATTACAGGAGAGAGTTAAAGAACAGATTACGGTCTACGCAGCCAGCTACAGTACTGCATGCTCAGCACATCGATGGAGCTTCTGATTGCAGGTAGAGAGGTGGGGAGAACAAGATAGGAATGGCCCAGAGAGGAAACAGAAGGGCCAGTGATGGAGCAAGGAAGTAGCAGTTGAAGGGAATGGAGAGGGAATGAGCAATCTGGAGAAGGTGCCTCGAGTCAAGTGTGACTGCAAGGGGAAGGGTGGGAAGGAGCAGCAATTGCGGCAGGGAGGGGTGTCATTGATTGAAACCAATATGATCACACACGTGTCACAGGTCTTCCAGAGGGCTCAGGAAAATCAGAACAGCAGTTCAGATCTGGGCATCTCACTGGGGAATTACCTCACCTCAACACTAATCAACCTCCCCTCCAACTGCAGTATTCTTGACTGCTGGTGCAGTGCCCAGCAAGGCTTTGGGAAGAATAACAAGTGATAATTGTGAATAGGTCAGAGTGTGATGACTCAATAATGATGGTTTTTAACAAAGGAGCAGATGTGGCAAAAGAAGCTTGCGTGTGAGTGTGCCTAGGATGCATGAGCGTGAACCTGACAGAGAAGATATCAATAAGGAAATCATGACTAATAAATGTGAGTAAATGTGAGATCTGAGTAAAAGGTGCCACTAGAAGCAGAATGTTGACAATTATCCCTCAAATTTATCTGCCTGTTTTCACTCCATAGATCTCAAAATGTTTTTAAAAGGCAGATCAGCACCACCTTCTTTATTTTACATCTCATAAAACAGAAACATGGAGAAACAAGTAGTTTGCTTGTTTCAGTCCTTTGGGTTCTGTGATGAGTACCCTGCACAATGGTCCACGCTGCTGCCACACAAGGAGGAAGAAGAGCATTTCAACCAGGCACAGACAGTTCCTTGTGTGAAGCCTGCAGAGGTAGGAAGTTACAGTGGAGCTGAGATTTGGTAGAATCCAGGCAGACAAACAAGAGAGATGAAAAAGGTTAAGCTGAAGGAGATGTGAGAGTTGAGTGTGGCTCACATGGGAGTGACAACATTATCCTTACAGCTAGCACTGGCAGGGAAAAGGGAGCAGTGCTAACGACAGGACTTCTCTGAAAGGCAGAGAGAAGAGGAAAGAGGGCTCAAACAGCAGTGAAAGAACAGCAGCTGGCGAGGCACACCAGGAGGTACGAGAGAGAGAGAACACCCAAGGAAGACTGCCTTGATAACAGCTCTGAGAACCACAGGGAGGTCACAGAAAATAAGGGGGAGAAAAAGGTAGGGTTTCATCTTACAAGACAGGGAAAAAAAAAAAGAAAAAAAAAGAAATGGATAGCCTGTTACTGAAGTACCAGTATGATCATTACAAGAGACTATGATTTCCACAGGGCAAGACCTACCTTGTATCAGCACCAAGCACGGCTATCTCAGTCAGGTATGAACTTCAAGAAAGTCTCTGACACCTTGCCTTAACTTTGCAGGCACCCTAAATTCATTGTGGGTTTTTTGTTTGTGTTTTGCTAGTCTGGTTTGAGGCTTTTTTTGTTGTTGCCTTTGGGTTTGGTTTTTTACTACTTTATTTAAATGGTTCACATTTAGATATCTTTTCCTAGACCCTGCCTTCTGGCCTATCCCTTACTTTGTCAAGGAAGAATCAAAGCCCCAGGGGAGTTTTGCTGTTTCAGCCACAGAAGAGTTCTGCTGTAGTGACCTGCAGGATGATGCAGACTTCTCTGAAGCACTGTGGGACACAGAGGACTTTTTGCTTGTCTCACTAACCAGAATGCCTTTGTAACTTCCAGCTGCCTCAGAGCAGCACAGAGGTTGGAAAGGGAAGCAAACACAGAATTGCATCATGTGCTTGCACATGACAGGCAAGGAAAGGGGAGAAATATTTTCTCCAGTGGGCTTCAGAGCCTGTTTAAAATGCAATAATTAATGAGCTAAGTATTGTCTCAAATCAGGCTCCAGAGTCTCAGCTTCCTATCAGACAACTTTCTACCTCTTCCCATCATGTCTATTCCACACAGTACCAGTAGTTCTCCTTTCCCTCCTTTTTGGTTGGGGCAATTAATAATTAATAATTATTAAAAGCAAAAGGCTGAGGGGGACAACTTTCAGTTTTGCAACCTGAAGACCCAAACTAATGCTAATCATAATCCTAGTCACTTTTCATCCTGCTAGGCGAAGATTATGGTTTATGCCAAAAGGGTTGTGTGTTTGCCCTGACTGTATCTAAAGCTAATGCGATGGGAAGGGATGAGGAAACAACACATTCTCACGAGCATCAGGGGGAGCTCATATGAGGCAAGGCAGAAATGAAGAGGTCTCAGCTTTCAGAAAACCCCCTTTGAGAGCTTGTTGGAGGAACCATAGCAGAACTGACTGCTTCTGACTTCTTCTAATACCCCATGCTGAATATTAATGATAAACATAATAAAATATGCATATAGTGTAATAGGAATAAAAATGTGCATGTAGCACCACGGATTTATAATACTGCTTTACATACACAATCAGACAGCTGAGTGGCTGTGGTGAACATGGAGCCTGCTGCAAGGAATAAAAACAAGCTTCTTGCTCTAGATACTTATTCATGCTTACGCCAGACTTTCCCCATGTCTACTGCACAGCTTTCAGGTCCCTTTGCTTTCCAGTTCCCAGTGTGACTGCACTGCCTGGACAAACTTCACAAATTCATCTATATATTTGCCCTAGCACCTGGAAGCATTTAAATCTGAGAAGCAAGAGGAGTAAGGATTAGGGTTGTTAGTGTTCAGTCACCCCATCCAGGTTGCAGTATCAGCAAACCAAATAATTGTAATGGCTTAAGTGTCTCCAGCAGATGACCTACCTCCCTCCACTCCTGCCTTAGAGCTGGGTACATTCTAGCCTTTTAACCACTGGGGATCCACACACAGAGCAGTTTCCTACACTCAGGGACTCCCCATAGCATGAGAGATGTTTCCCCATGCATAATGTGGCAAATGGGAATATGTCGTGTTCTAAGCCCTGAAGAGTCACTCACCAATGATAATCAACATTACAAAAGCCTGAAAGGGAAAGTCTGGGGGAAAAAAAAAAAAAAGGTTAATAATCAAGATGCTGTGGTAGCCACCTTCTGTGGTCTCCAGCAGAAACCACATCAGGTTTTCGGCTGTTGTGCCAAAAACCTGCA